>PVJS01001421.1:0-98277 GCA_004027185.1 Glis glis | reverse complement strand
GCACGTGGAGGAGCTGGGGCAGCAACACACACACTTGTGGGGTCCCTTACCATTGCACATGGAGGAGCTGGGGTGGTGACACACACACACCTGTGTGGTCTCTTACCATTGCACGTGGAGGTGCTGGGGCAGCAACACACACACACACACACACACACACACACACACACACACCTGCAGGGCCCCTTACCATTGCACGTGGAGGAGCTGGGGTGGTGACACGCATATACCTGCATGGTCCCTTACCATTGCACATGGAGGAGCTGGGGTAGTGACACACACACACCTGCGTGGTCCCTTACCATTGCACATGGAGGTGCTGGGGCAGCAACACACACACCACACCCGCGGGGCCCCTTACCATTGCACATGGAGGAGCTGGGGTGATGACACATATACACCTGTGTGGTCCCTTACCATTGCACATGGAGGAGCTGGGGTGGTGACACACACACACCTGCATGGTCCCTTACCATTGCACGTGGAGTAGCTGGGGTGGCAACACACACACACATACACACACCTGTGTGGTCCCTTACCATTGCATGTGGAATATCTAGGGCAGCAACACCCACACCTGCGTGGTCCCTTACCATTGCACATGGAGGAGCTGGGGTGGTGCCACACACACACCTACATGGTCCCTTACCATTGCACGTGGAGTAGCTGTCCGTCCAGGCTGGCTGCTGGTGAAGGAGGCTGTTGCTGGGGTTGAGATTCATTACACCACTTCCTTCCAGAATCATGATCTGTAAGGGGATCAGACAGCCCATTCAGTCAGTGCCTCTTGGACAAATGTCATTGGAAAGTGCAGACCATAGAGTTCATTTAGGAAGAAAAAAGAGAGAAAAGGAATATGTCCTCCTGCCCATTGCCACAGCCCTTTCAGTAACAGCAAAACTCACGGCAATTAAAAATTTCCAGGTTCAATTTTCCTATGCATGAGTCAAGTTTTTACAGCCACCCATTCATAAATGAATAATCTCTGATCAGGAGTGAAGCAGGAGGCCAAGGCAATACCTGCTCCCAGGGCAAGTCTGGAGGGCATCCAAGCCTTTTACAAAAGTGAAAATTCAAAGTGGAATTTCAATCAACGAAGTTGCAGACCCGGCACCCATGTGGGAACTCTACCTGAAACCAGGTGTTCACGAGTCTCCACACACCTGGGGAGCCAGGAACAGTAACTTTTGTTTCCTCATGCAGATACCTGCCATGGGTTGGGCTGTTCGTCCAAGGGCCTCAGTCATATTTCACTTGAGCTCCTTAAATATTTTGCTCCTGTGATAATATCAGGAATCATTTGGTTTCTCTGGTAGGCACTGCCCCTTTCTGGTAAAGAACATTAATTTTTTTCTTTCTGGTAAAATTATAATCAGCTTTTCTTCTCCTGTTAGATACCTGGAGAATTCAACAGGTTTGGAAGCTGACCTCAAGGTGACTCTCAGTCTGTGGGGTCATTTTCTCAGTTAAAGGACCCAGAAAAAGAACCGTCTCCATGGACCTATCTGGAATTTTTAAATAATGAAAAAAAATGTATACTTCAGCTGGGCACGGTGGTGCATGCCTGGAATCCCAGTGACTCAGGAGGCTGAGGCAGGAGAATGGCAAATTGGAGACCGGCCTGGGCAACTTGGTGAAACCCTGTCTTAAAATAAAAAGGGCAGGGGATGTAGCTCAGCTGGTAGAGTGCCCTTGGGTTCGATCCCAGTACCACCAAAATAAGTAAATAAAAATAAATAAATAAATAGGAAAAAGAAAGAAAGAAAAGAAATATTCCCTTGATAGCACAGCATTTATGATATTTCTTACTCCCAAGCTGGGTATCCTCCGAGTTATAGACCAAAGCCCCAGGGGTGTGTGCATTCAAAGAAAAAGCAGGCTGTTTCCAGCAGCCTATTGAGTACTACCCAGAGCTGTAAAAGTTACTTGGTCTTTATAAAATGCTGAGGTGGGGACACGAGTTGATAGCCAGAGATCAAGGAAAGTTTTCTGACTGTTCGGGAGAAATCTTTATTCTTGGGTGTCACCAGTGTCCACAGACTGGAATTGTGCCCCCAGAGTAACTCCAGCTTTGACACCCCAACCCCCATTGAGCTTCTGCTCCTCTGGTCCTGTGTAGGTCCTGAACAGGGGCCTGGGTAAGGTATAAAAAGTACATTCATATATTCATTTATGCAACAAATAGTTACCCGCCCAGTGAAGGGCTGGGCACTGTTCTGGGTACCAGGGATAGAGCGGTGATTAAGGGTTGAACCAGGCTAGATGTGAACATTAATGATGATTATTAGCACCGTCATCATTTTTGCTTGGTGAATAATTAGGCTTGAATCTATGCTAAGCGGCAGGTGGAGAAGGACAGAGAGGCTAGGAACGATGCGCGCTATAGCATAAGACCCCTGGCGGTGGGGAGTCGGGAGAGTTGACTTGTATATCTCGGTGCCCTATGAGAGCTTTGAAGCCAGGAGAGGTGGGGTTGATTCCACCTCTCCCCCTTACTAGCCCAAGTTAGTACTAACTCACACAAGTTACCTAACCTCTCTGAACCCGTGTCCTCATATAGAAAATACAGATGAGCCCATCTAGCCTGGACATCAATCGTAAATCAAATGAGTGTCTGTCTATACCTGGAGCACATGGCACAAAGTAGGACACGATTGGGTAGGGCAGGTATGATGAGCAAAGTCTCTCCCTGTCTAGATAACCGGAACCAGAGACAGCGACAGGTCTCTGTTTCTCCGATTTTCTCTGAAAACCTAAAGAAAGTGACTATACTGCTTCTTAAGTTTCCTTCTGGAAACCTCTTTGATTCTCACCTTCAGAGAAGGAAAGCCAACTCAAGCAAACCTTCCTCTCTTTTTTAACAATAACTAGACATTTTCCCACCCAGCTTTCTACAGCAATTGCCCTGAAGCTAAGAAATCAGTCTGGGATTTCAAGGCAAAAGAAAACCTGGCCGCAGAGGGGGTGGCGGCCATCTCTTGTTTGCTCAGGGCCCAGCTTATTCCTTGGCAGCATTTGCTCAACCACAAGCAGTGGAAAGGTTACTGTTTAACCCTGCGAGGGCTGGAGCTCAGAGCCCAGCCCTTCTGTGGGGAGGGACTGGCCCCCCAGGCGTGGAGAGCTCAGGGAGGGAAAGATTTCCCTGAAATTCTTTTATAAGGGCTGACCCGCAGGACTGTTTCAAAGTGGCCATTTCAGTGGGAGCAAGACACGCCCAGGACAACTATGGGCCACCTCGCCAGCCAGCTCCAGGGTTTTATTGACTGCTTCCTACCTAGCAGCAGGCAGGGTGGTGTGGGGGCAAAGCGCCCAGGCTTCAGAAGTGGCGAGACAGGGGCTCAGACTCCAGTTCCCCTGCTAACTATGGATGACCTTGAGCTCCAAGTCTGTCTAGCCGAGAACCTTCTGATCCTTACTTTCCCCACCTGTAGAAAGGGAACAATGCCAAACTCAAAGCACAAGCCGCGTGAGAAACACAGGAGTGCGTGTGTGTAGAGAGCTCAGCAGGTTAAATAATAAAAAAAAAAGATTCAGTATATGTCTCAGGTTAGTTCTCAGCTGTGGCTGAATGCCCACAAGCCCCTTTCCTCAAGACAGGTGTCATTCCTCGCCATAACCTTCTAGAAGCATCTAGAACTACGCCCACCTCACAGAGCAGCCTTTAGGAACTCAGGGTCCTGGCTGCCTGGTGGCCACCCATCCCTGAGGCTGGCTGGCCTGTGTGCACAAGCCCTGCTCCCTGCCAGCACCCCCTTTCCAAGGGAAAGCGGCCAGCGCGGTGAGGGGCCCTTTTTTACAGGGCACATTAAATGGTTACCACTCATAAAAGAGTTTATGTGGCTTAACCCTTAGTGAGTCAGAGTTCACTCGAGCTCCCCCAGGCCTGTGAGCAAGGAAGGTCAGCCTCAGGACCCAACAGAGAGCTACAGGGAGCACCCTCAGGGTGAGCCGCTTTGGCCAAAGGCCATTGGTCAAGTCTACCCCCCTCCAAGGCCCAGTTTTTTAGGGATAAAATGAGGACATTTGTCCTCCAACAGCCTTCCAGGACAGTTGAGGAGATCAAATGAGATAATAGGTAATAAATGTGCCTAGAGAACTGTAAAAAAGCCCCATTATAACCAGCGCACCCACACCCCAGAGACTACTCTAGACTTTCTATGCTATATAGTGATTATTTTATGGGGTATAAAAAGCAACCCTTTTAATTAAAAAGTAGGAGGATTATTTAATGCTCTGCTTTCAGCTCCCTACTTTATCTTCAACAGAGCTTTCCTTATTTTCTTAGAAAAGTATCAAGTACGCACAGTAGAGCCTGGGATTTGAGAGGCCCGGTTAAATTCCAGGTTCCATCTTTCACCACATGACCCTGAGTATGTTAAACTTTCCCGAACCTCAGCTTCTTTACTGGTTTAAAAAGGGGAACACTGGGGGGCAATAACACCAGTTTCCTCTAAGCCTGCATAGGCTGTTTTGAAGGATAAATAATACAGAGGGCTTAAAGGTGTCTAAGTCTGAAGCACATGCCCACAATCACTTTTCTTGCCTTTCTTTTAATAGTGGTTCTCAAGGTGTTCCTTGAACACATTTTACACCTTCCAGGACTGAGTCCTCAATTCAGAGCCTAAGAACAGTTCCGCCCTGCAGGTCACAAGCAAGCCGAGGAAAGGACTCAGTTCTCTCCATGATGGACTTGAAGGGGAAATCAGGCATGGTGGTCCTCAGCTACACCAGAAAGTAGTTAAAAGCAGAGTTTCTTAGGGTCCCCACCACTGAAATTTAGGGCTGAATTATTCTGTCTTTTAAAAAAAGATTTTAAACTGACACACAATATGTGGACTTACTTATGGGATATATATAGTACGCTAATTTAATATATGGGGTATATATGTATGCTAATTTAATATGGATACCATGCATAATGATCAAATCAGGATAATCAGCATTGCCATCTTTTCAAACATTTATTATTTCTATATGTTGGGAACCTTTGAATTATTGTCTTCTAATTATTGGGAAATATAAAATAAATTATTGTAGACTATACTTTACCCTACTGTGCTTTAAAACACTAGAAGTAAATCCTCTGATCTTACTTTATTTTGGTACTTGCTCTCCAACCTTTCTCTAACTCCCTTTCTCTCTCTTTTTAGCCTCTAGTGACTTCTGTTCTACTCTCTTCTTCTCTGAGACTAACATTTTAGCTTCTGTGAATGAGTGAGACCAAACAGTATTTGCCTGATTTATTCGCCACAAGTTACAGGATTTTGGCTGAACAATCTTCCATCGTGTATCTAGACCATATGTTCTCTATCCATTTATCCATCCCTGGATACCTCAGTCTATCTTGAATAGTGCTGCAATGAACATGGAAGGACAAGTGGGGCTGGAAAATTGTTTGTTGGGAGACTGTCCTGTGCATTGTTGGACATTTAGCAGCATCTATAGCCTGCACCCACTAGGTGACTACAGCACACCCCTTCCCCACAAATGTCCCTTGGAGCAAAATCACCGCTGGTTGAGAACAGTGGTTAAAAGCAAAGCTTGTGGAGGCAGACGGCTTGGGCTTTGCTCTTACTGGTGTGGCAACCTTGGGCTGTCCCTTAGCCCTCCTAAGCTGCTATTTCCTCTCCTGGTAAACAGATGGCATTAGAGCCTGCCGCAGAGGTTTGCTGAGGATTAAACAAGACAGAGACCTTAGAGTCTGCAGCCCAGTACACACACAGCAATTGCCTAATCAGTGGAGGTTTAAGAAAATACACTGGGTGTCGAGCCACCTCTCTCTCTCCCCAGGTTCTATGTATTCTGTGAATGTAGTATAAATTATTACTGGGGCTATTAAAAACTGTGCACATACAAAAAATTAAATGTTACATCGAACTCAAAGAGTGAAATTAAATGGGGATTATCCAACGGGGATTTTTTACCTTATACATTCTCTTATCCCTACTTCATGAGTAGGAATAACCAAAAGGAAGAATATTTCACTCCAAGGCCCCGTGGTCCAGACTTTCACATTTGCCCAAAACTTCACTCCTCTGTGCAGAAGTTCATAAGACTGACAGTTTGGGGGACAGAGGTCTGCACTTCATTTAAAGAAGAAAAGCTAGGCCTACTACCCAATGAACTAAAAATGAGAACAGTACTTCATGCCAGGCTGCCAGCCAGCACCTAGTCAACCACACACACACGACTGTCCTACAAACAAGCCACCAGCTCCTCTAAAAATTATGGGTCACTAGTGCTTAGCCAATCAGAAACTTATCTCTGCAGCAAGAAAGCACTGTGCCACGCTGAGTAGCCACAGCCTGAGTCCTGGAGGGAGAGAGGCTCCCCTCTGCCCCTTACTTTGCTGATGGGTAAGCACTGACTCCCAGGGCGCCCGAAGCTGTTAAGGACTTGAACTGCTCCTGTGCCTCCAACTGCAGAGACAACCCAAGCCCCGGAGCCCACTCTGCATCCAGGCTTTCAGCAAAGCCTTGCTTCTCTCCCAGGGGAGGGCCAGTCCGGCCACCACCACACACAGGCGGGATCACTGGGGGGGAAGGGGTGGAGAACAAATTGGGCCCTTGGCCTGACCCTGAAGTTTAAAAGCGTCTCACATTGCATAAGAGAGGGCAACGCCTAACCACAGAGATTGAACCCCACTAACTCTGAGCCTGAAGGACATGTTCAAGGGCGTCAGGAGATGGCAACTCAGAATCCCTCTGCGAGTGTCTCCAGGGCAACTCTTCAGGGCATAAGGGATCATGATGGAGACGCCAAAGGCTGACAATTTGGTGTCGTGCCTCAGTGGCTGTGCTGAGGGAGTTCTATCCTGTCTACAGCCTCAGTTTCCCCACAGGACAAAAGAGCAAAAATATGGAGTTGAATGAGAATGTCTGCCAAGGGCTCAGCACCTCACCTCACTCGCGGCAAGTGTCGAGTCAACGTTAGCTCTTATGATGGGGTCTGCCCACTAGTGTCTCTTTAAACTGGCTTGGTTGGCTTTGGGGCATTCTTGGGGTAAGGGCAGGAGAGTATGATGGTCAGAGAGTGCCAAGCTCTAGCATCAGCCAACCATGGTTCAACCCCTGACTTGGCCAATTGACTATTAGGGCAAGTTTGGACAAGTTATTTAACTTCTCTGGACCTCAATTTCCTCATTCACAAAATGAGTATGATATGAAAAGCATTGTTGAGAGACAAAATGAAATGATACCCATAAAGTGCTTATAAAAGTGTTTGACACATAGTAAGTACTTGATAAATGTTAGCTGGTTTTTATAATAATATTAATAGTTGTTGCTGTTGGTATTATTTCTTTGAACCTCCAAAAAGGAAATGGAGAGCCAAGTTCATTTCAAGCAAAGCTTCAAACCTCTATTACCTGCACAAGATTCTGCAATTCCAGCTGCCTGGTGCAGTCAAGCATCAGACTAGCTCTCCTGCCTTCCCATCCCCCATTCCAGGTGCTGCTGGTGGATGCACCATTACCTATGAGCGCTGAACAGCAGGTCCTGGCCCCTGCTCACAAAGCCAGGCTATTCCCCTCTGGGCACAGTTCTTGCCCAAGGGACTGAAAGCCATCCCTCCTGCTCCCCTTCCTCTCACCAGACACACTGTGCCTGAGGCTGCAAGAGCGGTGGGAGGGCATGCATCCCAGGCTCTGGGTGACCCCAGGCGTCACATTCTCACACACGAAGGCTGGTGTGCAGGTGCAAGGAAAGACTGGGCCAGAGCAGCATGTTTGAAATGCGAGCTCGGCAGAGTGTGACCAAGGACTGCTGTGTCCTGCAAGGTCCTTTCACACACAGAATGCACAGCTACTGCAAAGAGGAGGGTCAGGGATTGGGTTAATAGAGACAGAAAAGCAAGGGGAAAGAGACACCCCCAATAACTCTGTCAGGGTGCTGGAGCCATGCAGCTCATACTGGGCTCTGCCCAGTATCAGGACTCATAAGGTGGCCAACTGGCGTCTCTTCTGAAATACACAGAAAATCTCCCAGGAGAAAGGAACACAGCCCAGCTTGGGCCTGCTCAGCTAGAAGCAGGGCTTTCTTTTTCTCAGTGGTGGGGATACTAAAATCCAGGACTGAAATCTATAAAAATAATAGAAACTATCAATATTATGTTATGGTAACTAAAGCTTATTGAACACTTCAAACGCACCATTTATGGATTAATAGTTTTAAAATGCATTATCTCATGCAATGTGTGGAACAACTCTACTAGTCATTATGTCATTTAATAGATGGCCTATCAGAGGCTCAGAAAGGTTAGGTAGTTTGTTCAAGGTTGCATAGCTTAACAAGAATTGAAGCTAGAAGAAAATGTGAACTCAGACCATCTAGCCACAAACCCTGGGAGCTTAGCTACTCTCCATTGAAAAGAGGGTGATTTGTCAGGGAATAAAGCTGCCTTCAACTCATCCCTTCCCCACTCCACTTCCAGATGTGGCCACAGCATCTCCCTGTGCCTTTCTGCTGCCTCATACCTTTAAGTTAAGAAGCAAATGAATATGTGCACATGCATAGATACATGTATACATACACGTATACATACACATTCATACCTATATAATATCAATGATTCCCCCCTAGGGCCCAATAAAGTTATTTTAATTTTATATTTAAGAAATAAAGTGTCCCATAATTGTTTGTGCTGTACGTGGATTAGACCTCAGGTCAAAGAGCCTGGTCTGTCCTGCTGCAAAAGAGGACTGGGCCACAGAACAGATCTTAGGCAGGGCCGGGGCCTCCATTCCCTGTCCCCAGTCCCAGAAGACTGAGAATCGAGGCCACAGAGAGCCATGCCTTCTTCCCAGCTCCCCTCTTCATTCAACCACATTGTCCCCAATCTGCCACTGAGCTGGCAGCCATGAGACATTTTACTCCTTAAGCCATAAGAGCAATTAGGTCTCTTAAATAATGACTTTTGCCATGATGGCGACATCCAGATCATTCCGTCCTTAATCAAAGTGACTAGCAGGTGAATTCACAGCATTGCCCTAAGGATGTTGCAACAGCTTGCTGACTTCCTGTTTCAATATGACTGTCATTCAGAAGGACTACTCCCAAGCAAGAGAAAAGAAAATCCGCGTACGTGTGAAATGTAGCTGCTCATAATACACACGGTAATTGGTGTTCTTACACATGATTCAAAATGTGAATCAAGCTTGGGGAATGTATCTGATCCTCTTCAATTATGTCTCAAGAGAATTCATACCTTCATACTGTGTCCAAAAGACATTTCATGTTCCCAGGGGCAACATGTGAAACATTATTCCTGGGGTTCCAAGCATTTTCATGACCAATCATGTAATATTGGAGGCCAAGCCTGGATCCATTACAGGTACACTTTACTGGCTGTAAGCCATTTGGAAATATACATATTATGCTGATCTTTATCATTGTTGGTGCCAGACCCAGACAAGACGGTACATACTGACAACGGCAGGCACCAAAGTTGATCAAAAGACAAGATTGCCTTAAATAACCTGCAGGGCCTTTATCAATCCCCTTCAGATATGACAACTGAGAAAAGGGCAAGCTTTGAATCTTAAAAGGTCACAGCCTTCAGAGATCTCAAGAGAAGTGATGGCTCTCTAACAAGAATGTGTATCCCCTTTCAGTTTTATATGTATTCTGTGAGCCCCTATCCCTCTGACAATTGTCCATCGATCCCTGAAGATCTATAGACACCATAGAATGCTAAGAAATCTCTCTTGCACTCATGTTAGATTAGAATTTAAAGAAAACTTTGTCATAAAGACAGGGTTGGAAGACATAGGTTTATTCCCATGCACAAAGGAAGGCCTGAGAGATTCCGATGCAGCTCGCTTGCCTGGAGTGGGTGACGCTTTGTTCTCCTACATTATGACCAGGAAGAGCCCCGGTCCCTCTCCTGCAGCAGCCGAGGCAGGAACTATGCTACATCCTAGAAGGACATGCCCTAGAAGGCACCATTTTCTCCACCACCTCTGAACCTCCAAAGCTGTCTCCTCACTCTGCCCCTTTCTCTATTCTAACACCAAATCACCATCAAGTAAAGAGAGTATAGCAAAAATACGGGCCTCACTTAGTGCCACCATAGATCTTTGTAAGTTTTTATTAAGGCACAGAAGTAGGAACCGGAGCATCCTGGACTACTTGTATGATGTTTCATTTCCTATTTGACTAAAGAGGCCATGTAGCTGCTTCTCAAAGTTTGCTCTATAGACCACTGTATCATCATCATCCAAGGAGGGGTTAAACTTGAAGTTTCCTGAGGTCCCACCCAGACCTCTAAAACAGAGTCTCTATTTCTAAGGACCCCTCTTTACTAATGCTTGAGCACTCTCACAGCTGAGAATTTCTGGTCTACACACTCACCTGCCTCCCCTCAATTTCCCACCACAAGCTAACTAACTCCAAGAGATATCAGCCTTGAAGGAAATGCCCATAAACACAAGACAATCCTCATAAAGTAAGAGACAGAAGATTTACTCGGGAGAATTCAAGCTCTAATCTGTCTGTGGACAACCTATTACTGCATTACTTTGCCGGTTTGAAATAAAACAGTTCCTAATGCCCATTACCCCCAAATTATTAAATCCAGCAATGTTTGTTTACTTACATGTATGCCTCTCTGAAGGTTGAACAAACACTTTGGCCTCAGAACACAGCGTTTCTATCTTCTATGATACCTACCCCATATAGAGAATTTCATGGCTGGCTGAGCTATCCCAGCCCCGTTCAACCCCCACCTTAGTTTTCAAAAGACCATTTAACCACCTGGATTTAGTTCTCATATACCCAAGAAAATTGACATCTCAGCCTTCAGTGGAGAGAAACTATTCCCAAGAAATGCTTGTCCATCTATTACAAATATTTATTCACCGTCTCCAATTAATATATGTATATATCGAATGTCTACCAGCTGCTTGGCATCGTGCTAGGTGCTAGGAGCATACAGTGAACAAAACAGACACGGACACAGCCTGCCCCATGAACCATTAGCCAGGACGTACTTCCGAAACAATCGTCGCTCTTTCCAAAGTCCTATGAGCTCATCCCCCCTCCTGTTGGGAATGGAATGGAGAAAGAGCAGAGAGCGCCAGGCCTCCTGTTCTGGCATTTAGAAATAACCAACCTTGAAAAGAATTCCAACTAGGCTTAAAAAACAGGACTGACCCTCTTCTCTCCAGCAACCCCATGGCCTTGCCTCCACAGAAAACCCCTGCTAAGACAGGGAGCTGGCAGGCAGGATAATACTTCTGGGTTTCACAAAGCAGCCTCAGCCAAAACCAATCTCCACTCAGGGCAGAATAAAGCAGTTGGTTGTCTGCAGGGCTGAATGTCTGTCCCAGGACAATGGCGTGTTTATGTGTCAGAGGGTTAGCAGCAGGTTGTTAACATAAAACCCACCGTAAACAGAGCTGTTAATTCAGTTGCTGGCAGGGGCTTCTGTTATCTCCCGAATACCTCCCGGAGGGTATAAGCCCTCCCTTTTCATTTGAGTTGGCAGCAGAGTTATTTTTTTGCACCTGTTGCTCTGCTCCGATAACAACACAGTTAAGCATTGATTTGTTGGAAAATAAACAGAAAAAAGCAAAGAAAGGCATCTGCCCAAACAGCCTGAGCTGGTTTGACTGAGCGGTGGTGCCAATTTGTTTTTCCTATAAAAACCAAAGAAAACCTTGCGCTTTCAGTTTGGATGCTACCCTCCCACTCCCTCCAAATCAAAGGAGGTATCAAATAGGCCAGTGGGAGCTGGCAGCGCCAAGAAGCCCTTGTACTTTTCCATTGGCTGGTTCCACGGGGGCACTGAGGGGTGTCCAAGGGCTGCGGAGTGATATGGCTAGCCTCCAGCCAGCCCAGGTTCAGATCATGACTCAGATTAACAAGGGCAGAGAAGGGGCCGCTGGATGTGATCGAAACCCAAACCTCACTCTTCCAAATGGCTGACTTCCGAAAGTGAAGATGCTCAAGGGAGTAGGTGTGGTCTACGGGTAACCTCCCTAAGTGGACACTCGGCACCCCTCCCCCAGTCTCTGTCTAGCTTCTTCCACAGAGGTCCTATGTCCAGCCTGGGAGAAGGGCAGAATTCAAAACCTCCAGGCTCTGGACCATCACTTTCCCATCTTGGAAGTGAGGCTTCCCACATCTGCCTCCAAAGCGGGCTGTGTAGACTCACTCATGTTCTGCCAGGGGATTTGAGGTCCGGGACCTGGGTGGAAAGGCCCTGAGAGGTTTGAGGTGTGGTTTCGGCCCTCATTCAACCATCATGGCCATTACCCCCAAATTGCTAAATTTAACATTGTTTGGTTATTTACATGTATGCCTCTCTGAAGACTGACCAAAGAATCTGGCCTCAGAACACAGCATTTGCCGAGGGTTTCTGTGATGGTTACCCCATCAAGAGAACCTCATGGCTGGCTGGGCTATCCCAGCCCCATTCAACCCCCACCTTAGTCTTCAAAAGATTATTTTCATTTCTCATTAATTTGTCAATATCACATGATGAGCTAAGGCCAAAACAGGCCACAAGGAGCTAAAGGGATCACTCAAATGGAGAGTATGAAAAACACCGATTATACAATGGTATCGCTGCCCAGCCTCCAACACAGCAGTCAGAGGAAGTGTCTAAATTTCTTTTTAAGCTGGAAAAGAAAACAGTCATAGGCAGCATGCGCTGTTCCCCCAGAAAACCACCTTCCACAAGCCTTTGTTAGCACCAGACCCCCAGCTCGCTGGGGGTGCCAGAATGTGGCTTCTCCAGGGGCACAGAGAACAGGGTGATCCCACAGGGGAGGGCTATGGCTGGATGAACACTCCCAGCATTCTTGCTGGGAGCAGGGCAGGGAGTGGAGTGCCTCCAACCAAATCGGGCAACAGAAGAAGAAAAGACTTAACAACACCCTTAGTTGACTGAAAAATAAATAAGCCCAACTGCACAGGAATGCGGGAAGGGTGGAGGAGGTGAGGGGTGGGGAGTGGAGCCCGGGAGCGGTTGGATGGACCAGGGTGGTGGATTCGACCAATTTGAGAGTCGCAGTTCCTCCCAGGAAAAGACCAAGATGTTCAAGCCCAGGAAAGATCAACAGCCACCAATTTGGAATCTCACACACTGTATAATTACAAAACAGCAACAAAAGCTATGACGGTGATGATAGTTCATATTTACTGTTTGCTCTGTGCTATGAATTAAGCTGGGCTTAATGCAAATTATCTCACTTAATCCTTCCAAGAAATCCAAACATAAGCGCCAATGTCCCCATTTTACAGATGAGGAGGCAGAGAGAAGGTAAGCAACTTAGACACAGATCTAATATTTGGACTGGATGTCATAGAGTAAGTGTATAGGGCAGGGGTGGGAAAAGCAGCATGATTCTTGGTAACTTTGAAAATGGACCCTTGCATTTCTAAAGAGGAGCCGTGTCTTAGGGCTTCATACTTGTAATTTGAGAGTCAAGATCCTTTACGACAGCTCCCATTCTTGTGCCTTAATATGAAAGTCCTTGAGCACACACCAGCCCAGACGCTGCCGAAGTACCAATTCACAGCCCTTCAAAATTTCGTCTGGGGGGCTGAGCGTGTAGCTCCATGGTAGAGCACATGCTTAGCATGCATGAGCCCCTGGGTTCAGTCCCCAGCACCAAAAACAAAACAACTTCAGTGTGGCTAAGCCCCAGATTGACTCAGAGGTTGAGGTGGCTGCTTGAAGCTACCTCAGACTTATTAGCTGTGATAAAAGAGCAGTAATAGCAAAGGAAAACACTGCTGAAAACTGATGAGGCATGATGGCTCCTTTGGAAGGCACCTGGTGTCTGAGCATCACACACGGGTCCGGAGGGCAGATCCCCTTGTGTTGGGGACACCACAATGGCGAGAGAAAGACTGTGACTGTGTCATTCAAGGAGTCTGAAGTTTGTCACTCAAATCTTGCAAAACTCTCCCCCTCTTCTACCATCACTATGTCCACGACCCTGTTTCAGACCTTGAAACAGTTTATGAAAACTTAGCCCTAAAATGCAGACACAGCCTCATCAGGCTTATTCCATTAGCATCTTTGCAGCATAAAGAGCAAATAACATCTGGCTTTTCCTACAAGTCAAAGGATCCTCTCTTTAGAAAAAGTAGTTTTTCTCTGTGTTCAGATATTCATTAAAGGACAGTAAGCAAGAAAGCAAAGCTCATTTTTAGTGCCTTCCTACAAGAATGGGAGCATCCCAGCACACCAGCTCTCATTTTGTCTTCCAGATGAGGAGATACACACACACACACACACACACACACACACACACACAAATATACACACACACACATACATACATACTGGAGATTGTACCCAGGAGCATTCTACCTCTGAGATACACCCCCAGCCCTTTTTATTTATTTATTTATTTATTTATTTATTTATTTATTTATTTATCTATCTATTATTATGAAACAGTGTCTCACTAAGTTGCTGAGGGTCTTGCTAAATTGCTGAGGCTGACCTCCAACTGGCTATCCTACTGTCTCAGACTCCCAAGTACTAGGATTACAGATGTTTGCCACCACACCTGGTTCAAAACAGACTTAGCTCTGCTTCTCCTTTGGTCTGTGTAGCAAAATCTCTGGAGAATAAAAAATGAAAACCCATCGAGAAGGCAAGTGATTCCCAACCAGAACGGTTATGCAAGGAATCAAATCCCCTGTAGCTGAATATTCAGCTCTTCTCTCAGTTGTGACAGAGGACACCCTTGGAGCCCAAGCAAAACTAGAAAACTCACCAACTCAAAAGCTCCATCTTTCCTCCTCCACAGGCCTAAGCTTTCCACCAGTGTATGGTAGACAAGCAAGGTAAGAATGTGCAGGTGGCTCTCCACCCAGCTCCCCAGACCCAGCATCAGGAATTGTCACCCGTTCAAATGATTTCACCATATCCAGAGGTCGGACAAGCTACATCAGTGCAGGGCTCAGTGCAAAAGGAAAATGCAGAACTCCTTGTTGGAAACTCATAGGCATTTCCAGACAACAACAGCAGAGCACTAAACCAAACACAGGGTCTCTCTAAGCCCTACATAACTGCACGCGTTGTACACCCATGATGCTGGCCCTCTCTACAGGGTCAGACGCACCACCAAGGGTGGGGAGGTCATTTCTGTCTTTGACTGCCCCAAATCCACCTTCCCAGGTGTGTGAGAGGATGATATCAAACATGCCTATAACCCTCACACCTACAGCAGGCACCCAACCAATGTCAGCAGTCACACTCATTACTGTTACTACTGTTACTATCATCTTCATGATGCCAAGGTCCCTCCAGCACCCCAAGGTGACCATGGACAGGAAAAACCTATTCCCCTGTTTAGGCAGAGACTTTCTATCAGCTAATGATGTTCAGAAGTCGCCTCATTAGCCGTGTGTGAGAGAATGCTGCAAATTAGGGGTTCTTAACTTTTATTTGTACTATAAACCCACTTTGCAATCTGTTGAGGCCTGTGGGTCCCTTCTCAAAGATTCCAACTATTAAAATCCCTTTTAAAATAAATGTGGTATAATAACATGTGTTTCTTTATTAACACATTAAATAAGAATATCTAGTACATTTCTAATAACCTCTGTGATGTCAGATATCAATATTTCGAGACGTGTTCAACAAGTATAGTATGATAGGAAAATGTTTGTGATTTCTCTTGGTAGCAGTCACAACTACAAGTAATACTAATATGGAGTTTTGCCTGTTTTCATATTGAGAGAAGATGTTAACTTTTAATTAAAGGTTATTGCAAATAGTAATTTTTTTTCTTATCCAAGTTCACAGACTCCCTGAACTCTCATCCATGGATACCAAGAGACCCATGGACACCAGGTTAGGAACTCTGGCTATGTTACCAATAGCAAGGAGTGCTGGTTCAATTCAGCCCCTAGAAACCACTTCCACATGGCCAAAACATTTGAACAATTTATCAAGAGGCAGATCCCACAGGGTCCAGGCAAAACAAGTCAGTAGGTATTGTTTTTCCCAGAAGCCTCTAGGATGCCCGAGGTTCATGCCTTCAGCGGCAGTGGTCAGTAGACACTGAGAATTTCAAAATTGAGCAATGTTATATGAAGTTGCAGTTAGTGATGTTATCTACCTAGAGGGGGATCATTTTGTCTGCCTACATGCCAGGCATCAAGACACAGGGATAGGAATGTGCTGTGTCGCCCCAAGTTTTTCTTGGGACTTCCATGGGTTGTAGTTTGCAGCCAGCTCAAAATGAGGTTCAGTTTGGAGGGGCCCCATTAGCACGGATCATCCCATTTCCCTGCTACCTACCATCCCCGGTTAAAAAAAAAAAGACAAAAAACCTACTGCATTTTTCCCCCAAGGTCACGGTGCAGAACCAAAACTGATAATTACAAGAAAAAAAAATCCCAGAATTTAATACTAATCCACTCACACCCAACAGAGACACATTGAAAAAAAAAAAGAAACTCAAGTATTTCTCCTTGACTTCCATTCTACAAATTACTCCTTATTTACTCACAAGCATTTGTCCAAACACATTCTTTGTTTGATTTAATCCTTTCAACAGCTCTGTGCAACAGATGTTATTAACCCCATTTTCCAGGTGAAGAAATTTAGGTGCTAGCTCACATAATTCACCCAAACTCACTCAACCACCCACTAGCAGGGTCAAATTTGAGCCCTGGTATTCTGACTCTAAATCCAGTGCTCTTCATACCACATCCCAGCTGCTCCCAGGCCACAAACACTCACAGCCTCCCACCCTCTCCGGCACATAGTAGCCAAAGTCCACTCTTCATCATTGCCCCTCAGCCCGAAACCTGCTGGCCAGTGGAGTCAAGATGGCAGAAGAGCAACTAGTGCTGTCTGATTTTCTAAGTGGATGAAGTTGAGACTGAAACTGAGTTTAGGGCCAAATCTACAGACGATGCAAAGACAATACAAATTTTGTCAGTTGTCACAGTGAAAACAACTCTTGATTCTCACACTGCACTCACCTCCTCCTCTGGAATATGTCATTAGCCCTTCTGAGGGCATTTTTTTTTTAAAGGCTCCTAAGAGGGATTCTGGAATAATCTCTACAAGATGGCTGTATTCCTCAAGGCTTGTTTGTCATACACAAAAAGTAGAAGACCCTCTTCCTATTCTAAGAAAGACTCAAACAAAGTTTACATCACACTGAGAAAGGACTAAGAGGGTGACTGAAATGCCTTGAATCCACAACTGGGCCAATAAGAGCCCAGCCCCCAATATTTTACTGTGTGTGTCTGATACAGATTGAAGAAGTGGTAGATAGAGGTAGTGGGGTTTTTTGTTTGGTTTTGTTTTTGAATTGGGGATTGTACCCAGGGGCATGAGCTACATCCCCACACCCAACCCCATCCCTTTATTTTTGAGACAGGGTCTCACTAAGTTGCCCAGGCTGGTCTTGAACTTGCAATCCTCTTGTCTCAGCCTCCCCAGTTAGATGGGATTATAGGCATGCACCACCATATCCAGCTCAGATATGATATTTTAACTTTACCACAATTAAAAAGCATCGAAGAAAGTATACCTCCAGACAAGGCCATACCAAAGTAAAAATAAGTAGTTATGTTTAAAAAATAGTGGGGCTAATGAGTTGGTCTGCTAGTCTAATAACCCAAATATGATAGGCATTTTGGCTTCTTTTTATTTTAGACTTTTTTTCATCAAGAAAGCATGTTTTAAATGCACCTGTACTGGTCATATTTTAAAAAGATGTTCAAATGCCCTTAATAACAATTAAGATGCTTCTGAGAAAATATGTGAGGGACTCTCTGAGGGCTAGGGCTGGGGGAGATCGGAGGAGAAGAGAAAATGTGAATTCAGTGAACCATAATAAGGGCACGGCTCCATAAAGCAAACCGAAGACAGAATATGCTTAGGTGCTAGGGGAATCTGTATTCAAAGGGATATTTTACAGGGTGTTTCTTCTAAAATAAGGCCAATTAATACCTTAGGAGCCTCTTTAAATGGGACACCCTGTCTGACCCTATGGTGGGCTCTGGTTGCTCCAGATCTAGAGCAGAGGCCCTCGGGGAACCCCAGGGGCCCAGGTTGGGCTGCTCAGTGACCGACCAGCCCTGTTGCCCTATGATCACCCTTCGGTCTTCCTCTAGCAGAGGTGCACCTGCAACCTTCCCATATACCCAATAATTCACAGACAACCAGTCAAGCAGGCACGTGAGGACCCTACAAACTGAGTCGAAGCCAGGGGTGCCTGAATATTCACTATTCAAGAGGTCGCTTTGGTGTTTTCTGGAAGATGCTATTAGAGTGTCTTCTCCTGTCTATCAGCTGCTCCCTGAGATCACAAGCGGTCTGCCTCATCCTCTTCCATACTCTTACCAGCTTTGGATACAAGAGCCAAACTGATAAAGATGGGCTGTCATATGGGAATTAACTAACACCCCTACTAAAGGCTCCAGGTATCGGGTCCTAGTACCTCCACTAGACATATCCCTTAGACAACATTCTGAAGACTCTAAGGAAACCATTTAAGGGCACCTACTGATCTTTCTTCCTGTCTCCTCCTTGCAGGGCATCTCCCATTGCTGGCTCAACTTCCAGAGACTTAATGTTAATCCTACTGAACCCCCAGGCAGAGCTGGCCCCTTCCTCACCCTTCCCAACTTTGGTCACCACAGTTGCAGGAGCTGGGGGTTGAAATGAATCTTGAAGTTGATCAGGTTTAGCTGGACATGGAATTACGCCTGTAATTCCAGTATTTAGGAGGCTGTGACAGAAGGATCACAAGTTCAAGGCCAGTCTCAGCAATTTAGCAAGGTCCTCAGGAACTTAGTGAGACCCTCCCGTTTCAAAATAAAAAATAGAATAGGACTGGGGGTGTAGCTCAGAGATAGAATGCCCCTGAGTTCAATCCCTAGCACCAACCAACCAACCAACCAACCAACAAACAAACAAACAAACAAAAGTTGGTCAGGTTTGTCTAAAAGAGGAAACGAAAGCACAGAGAGGTGGAGTGCGTTGCTCTGGGCCACACAGCTTTGTCAGGTCTCCTGACTACTGTCCCATATACTGCTTTCCCTGCACTGCACCCCCCTCATGCCAAAGACAGAGCTAGACATTCTTTAGGGAAAATTCTTAAAGAAATGCCCCCCCCCCTGAAATCCAGTAAAATTTTCATCAAATAACTCTGAAGGATCCATGGAAATCTCTACTACAGCACATCCTGGCTTCCTGTCTTCAAAGCCATTTGGCTAAAAAATACATCCCACCAAGTGCTGTGCGCATGTATGTTCCTATTGCTCTGAACTTCATTATGATGTGAGACTACAAAAGTATATTTAAAAAAAATAAATAAATGTCCCATCCCAAGGAAGGCCATTTTGGAGAGCCATTCACCTCACTACACTGTTGATTTCCTGCACAGCTGAACAGTCTGACCCTTTAAAATCCTGTCCAGCCAGGCGTGGTGGCGCTCACTTGTAATCCCAGTACTTGGGAGGCTGAAACCGGAGGATCACAGGTTCACGGCCAGCCTCAGCTACTTAGTGAGGCCCTCCGCAACTTAGTGAGACCCTGTTTCAAAATAAAGAACAAAAAATAGGGCTGGGGGTGTAGCTTGGAGGTAGAATGCCCCTGGGTTCAATCCCCAGTACTGCAAACAATAAATAAACAAATAATAAATAAATAAAACCCTGTCCAATTTAAAAGAACAACAATTTTTAATAAGAGCACAGTTGCCAGCTCCATAGGACAAATCATATTACTTAAAATCATCTTATTAAAAAACTGGAGATGAAAGTGTCAAATAAAGGTCATTATCCACCCTCTCCCTTCAGTTATTCAGAAACAGATTTAAGAGCACCGAGAGAAAGGGATTTAAGAGAACCTGCCTCCTGCCTCTGTCCTCCGAGGGCGATCCCCACCGCCAACAGGCTTACCCACACTGAAAGCCACCACGCTGTGCTCGGTTACTCAGTAACAACAGCAGGGTGATCTGCGTGGTCTCCAAACACCAAGCCAAAGCTTTCCAACCGGGCCCCACCCACCACAGAAAAGATTATCCCTTCAACTCTACCAAGGAGCAATCTTCACCAGAGAAATGGGCTGACACCGCAGCAACATGGTGTTACTGAAATCCAGGTTTAGAGTTTATATTTGGTTCCTTAAAACTGTGGCATGGCTTCTCGAGTGTGCTAGAAGGTTCTACTGTGGTGTTCTTGGTATCCACACAACTCCATGTCCCAGGGGCCTTTGAAAAATCACATCTATTTGAAAGGACTTAGGGGAGACTGTCTGGAGGAAAAGGAAAAGGCTGAATAACTTTTCAATGATTTTTATAAGCCTCTAGGACTGTGTTGATGCTGCAACAAGAAACAGGGTTTTTAAGTTGGGCTTTCAGGAAAGCACGAGTCTAAACTCCCAAATTCAGGGAGGGTTGGGAAGAGATAAGAAGGAAACAAAACTATTTGCAAGAATCCAGAAAGTGAAATTCCACTTCCTTAGAGGTGAACTTTGGTCCAAAGCATTCACGTTCTGACCTGAAACCTGACATGAGTTCCTTCCAGTTTCCAGCGAGCTCACCGAATGCAACTGAGCACACATTTGAACGTCTCGATTTCCATTGTATCTCAGACCCTCAAGGAGTCAAAAGGACATTGAAAGAGGATCAGGGTAAAGTTGGTCAATGAATGGGAACACTCTGGGATACCGATAAATATGTGGAATCGTGAGGGTGAGTGTGGGCCTTCTCAGAGGTTAGGAAAGGCCCAAGATGCTTCCACTGAGAAACCGCAGTGGAATAACATCTTAAGAAACAGAAAAAAAAGAAAGAAAAGAAAACCAGAAAAGTGTTGTGAATTTAATAAATAGGCAAATTTTATCACCAAAGAATAAATATAATAGAATTTGAGACTTTTCATACAAAGGAAGCCTGGATCAAATATGTTGCCCTGCCCACAACCACACTTACATGGTCCTAAGGACCATCAAGAATGGCAATATAAAATTATGAACTTTGAGCATACCTTTCCCACAAGGCTGCCTTCTTTTAGAAAGCCTTTGTAAAATTTGGAGGTAACATGAAAGAATTGTCTCCATAATATTCATTATTTTTTTTAAGCGTGGTTACAGACTTCCAAATCACTCTCATTTCATGTGCCATCACAGTTTTTAAGCACCATCAGCCATTGGTGTGGAAATGACATGGTCCTACCTGACACCACAGTATAAATAGATGGAATTGAGAGCTATTTCTCAGACCCAGAAGTTTAAGTCACAAAAAGAGGACAAGGGGAGCCTTCCACAAGCTCCAAATGCATCGGTGACAGCCATTCTTTGAATCTCCTAAGAGCCTTTTCTGATAGCATCTCTTAACCACAAAACTCTTCCTAATAACATGTCTTTGTCTCTCCTGCTGGAAAGCCACTCTTCCCTTGGCCTCAGTGGAAGTGTAGCACAAGGCCATTCATGATCCCTGACTTTCCTTTCACTCACTGAGAGACATAATCTGAACACAGCCTCACATCTATGCTACGGAACCAAAGCCCAAACTACCTTCCTTCCATTGGAAAACTCTTAGAACCCAAGCACTTGCTCACTTTCTTCATTACTGAGGCTAATGCAGACCACCAGCAGAGACCCCTGTGGAGCTGGACTTAACAGAATCTCATACTCTGTCTCAAAAGCACATACTTCCACTATGGTGCTGGGAGTATGCTAAATCAGCAAAGATGGATGTGGAAAATGTGTCTTTCCCACCTCCGTGCTCCTACTGACCAACAAGAAGATCAACTCCCCACTCATCCCAGTTCTGTCCACACTGGGGCTGACGCTTCTCCACGGTGTCCGAACAAAATCAAAAGAGTCCCTGTTCCAAAGACATTTGTTGCTGCTGAGTCATGTCTGCCTGTCTGGTCGTAGTGTCCCATTAAGGAACAAAGGGTTAGCTTGTCCCCTTGTGATACGGTAAAATCCTTTGCCTAAATTGATTTTTTTTTTTTCTGGACACAGTTTTTAAATATTCAGCTCTCCTCAGGGACCCTGCCTACATGGGCTGCCTGACCACTTTTTCCAGTGTAGATACAAATTCCCTTCCCTATTTCCAGCCATTTTCCAACACTGGAACATACTGAAGATGAATTGGCCTTACCCTACAGGTCATGAGTCAGAAAAATGACCAGGAGAAGACAGCTGTAGAAAGTGAGACCATGCGTGCTGAACCCCAACAGCTGCTTTTGAACCAACCAGCTCTTCATTGAGCTATATCAGAGTCACCTATCTCTATCTGCGTATTTGTTTCCGAGGAATCCAACCCAGGGACATGGCATTGCCACCAGATAGAGGGAAGCCGGTGGGGGGGAGGACGGGGGCAATCCACGGTGACTGGAAGTCCAGACAATGCAGGAAATTCACAGATAACATCCAAAGTAGCCCAGCTTCCCCCGAAAAGACAATTCTAACAAGACCAGGGAGGTGAGCCTGGTAAAGCGAGCTTCACTTCCTGCCAGCTGCTCTGGGAGTGTGTAATTCTCATCTGTCTGACTCCAGGCAGGTTTCTCTCTCCACGCAGGTGTTTGAATTCCAGATTCAAAAGAAGGTTCAGAAATAAAGACTTACCTCATTTACCTAAAGATTCTGGGTGGGAAATCCAATAGCTCTGGCTAATGGAGCGGTGGCAGCAGGCAGCTATCACGCCGGCTCCCACGGGGATGGGGGAGCCACAGGTGTTATCACGTCTGAGCCCTCATCAGAGTGAAGATAAACGCATATGACAATAATTTAAAATCATTTTGTAGGATGTTAAGCAATCAGCCACCAACCGGGAATTCCCTAAGTCACTTCCCCCTCTTGTGATTGGCTGCCCAGCCCTTTAAAAAAATAAAATAAAGGATTACAAACATTGGCTCATTTGCATTTGGCCAACTCACACGTTAGTGTTCAAACAGAACAGGTCTAACCAGGTTATGCCTGTGTCTCAAGTACAGAGAGACAACCTGTTAATGGATGAGGAATTGATTTGGTGGTGACTGTTCTTTTCGGCTCAGAGGCAGTTTCAGGTGAAAAGCCCCAAACTCCCCAAGACACCATCAGGAAGGGGGAATGGCAAAGCAAAGTGAGGAGGAGTCCAAATCTGCCAGGGGTGATGGTAGAGGGGTGTGGGGCCCTCTTGAACCTCGGTCTCATTTTCTAATCTATATTTAGTCCACTCTGCTTTGGCATCAAGATCTTTGCCCTGGTTGTGCAGGTACCGGGTTCTGTAGGAGCTCTCAGCCAGTTCTCTCCAGGCATCACCACTGCCTCTTTGGCAGTGACTTGGCAATTTCAGAGGACTTTGAAAAGCTAGCCTTCCCTGGCCCCAGGTAAGAGTCTCTCAGGAGGAGACTTGAAAAGGAGGGAGGGAGCGTGCACTAGATGTTCATATCCAACAGTCAACTCTCAAGGGCTGATTTGCTGTATTATCTAGGTTCTTCGCTTCCTCTAGACACTTACAGGGTCCTTTTACTGTTTACCAACACACCCACAGGAGTTCCAGAGGCCAAGACCAAGATGCTGAAACTGGAAATAAATCAGTGCAGTTTGGGCAAGAAGAAGACAGAATGTTGAGGAGAATCTACGGATTTCAAAGACCCATGCCATCCCCATGCTCCTGAGCTGAGGACATACAAGGAGTCACTTGCTCCTCTTTCGCTGGGTCACAAATGTTCTTCCACCCGTTCAGGCAAGCAGCTGCCCCAGCAAGGAAAAATACCATCCCCTAACCACTACCCTTCTCTCTCAGGTCTTCCTGGACACTGGTCTGGCATGAACCAAGTGTCTAAGCAGGTTTCTTGAGATCATGGAGCCTCCCCCTTTGAGGCAGGGGGGAGAGAAATAGAGTTTGAGCATAGATTTTGTGATCAAACCAAGAAGTTCTTTGTGTCAAATAATAATAATTTTTAAAAAGGTCAGCATATGAGCAAAGGCTGACTGATTATAACAAAAAGCAAGCGATTATGTCATTATTAGGGTGGAATGGTGAGTGAGCAGTAGTATTACTCCTCTCCTGATTGTTTTCTTGGTCTATGCAAAGAGTTTGGCAAGTGTAAAAGACGAGGTGGGAGGGCAGTGCTGGACTTGGCAGGGTGTAGGAATGCCAGCAGGTCTTAAGGGAGGTCTCCAAGGGTTGGGCAGTGCCATCCAGGGCAGTTCTATAAAGTCCCCTGCCTCTCTAACCCCCACCAACCGTTCCCACCCTTCCTCCTGTTCAACATTGGGTGCTTGCCAAGGGCCCTGTTAACATGCAAATGTATGCCCTGGGCCTGATAAAAACAGTAAATGTCATTATTGTCCATTATCACATTAGCCCCAATTAGTTTATCAGCTCCGGATCTGAGAGCAGAGCCCTGAGGGAACGGCCTGCTGGAATTTTGCTTGAGATGAATCAGGAGCAGCCTCAAGTAGCTACCCTCCGCCCACTGCAGGGTATTTGGGTGTGGTGGTGGTGGTGGTGAGGGGGGTTCATTTGTGCCAGTAGGACTCCAGGGAAGTACACTTGGCCTTCTTTACACTTTCACCTGAGATAACCCAAGATAGCAGGGCTGGGTAAGGGGTGTGTGGTCCTGAGTTAGTGGACTTCAAATGCAACTCCTAAAATGATGTGGCTCCCTGGCCCAGTCCCAGACACGTTTAATTACAGGTCCCTTAATTTCTAGCTGGAGACTTCTGGTTCTATCTCCATTACTTTATCCACTCTAATTCTGATCATTCTAGATGGGCAGACTGCTCCGTTAAGGCACTTCTGAGAAGAGCTATTTCGGGGGACTATGGTGGTGGTGGTGGTGGTGGTGGTGGTGAAGGACAGAAAGGTGTCATCTCACACTCACAAGCCACTTTATTTGTGGAGTTTTTACATATTTAAAGTGCCTAACAATATGCCTGGTACTTAGTGGGTACTTATTAAGTATTGATTCTTTTATTTATTTGGGACTTAGTTGAACCTCCCAGAAGAATAAAACAAAATCAAAATCAATACCTCCCCTCCAGGGGGGGTAAAAGCCAGATTTTAGGCATTTTACAACTGTATAGAAACTCCTTTGGAGTATGACGTCTTTTATCCTGTGGTCAACTTCAACAAGACAGAACTGGTATCAAATTAGGTAGGTAGGTAGGTAGAGAGAGAGAGAGAAAGAGCGAGAGAGAGAGAGAGAATGAGAATAAATAGGATGAATGTCCTGAATTTTAGCTGAGAATACTGAAAGTTGGATTTGACAACAAGGCCTTTTACTGCAAGAATCTCACATATATCAAGTAAGTCCCTCATAAATATGAAGTTTAAAAGTGTAACCATAAAAATATCAAACAGCAGATATTTTATACAGACACATTGTAAGTCCTCAAGTAAGAATCAGGCAGAAATCTCATTATTACAGATCTACATTGTTTGTTTATGCTACCAAGATTCTCTGGGAGACTGATAAAGACATGGAGTAGTAAAGCAAGTAATGAGAAAAGGTCACAATCAAGATAATACTGGGAGCCAGGCACAGTGGTTTACACCTGTAATCCCAGTACTTGGGAGGCTGAGACAGGAGGATCACAGGTTCAAAGCCAGCCTCAACAACTTAGTGAGGCTTTCTGCAACTTTGAGAGACCCTGTTTCAAAATAAAAAATAAAATAGGATTAGAGGTCTAGTTCAGAAGTAGAATGCCCCTGGTTCAACCCCTAGTATAAATAATAATTATAATAATAATAGGCATTAGGACCAACTCTAGAAACCCAGTTTCTCTGCATGGAAATCTTGCTGGTCTTCTCTGTAGGTCAAGGGCCTATCAGCTGTCTCAGAACTGTGCAGTGACACGAAGCTTTGAATTGAGTCCTGATGCTGGTTCTCACAGAGAAAAATAAGCAAACCAGACCCGGTTGTTTGCAGTGGCCTGGAGATCCTGAGCCCAGTTGAGTTGTCTACTAGAATATCTGCATCACAAAACCAAAGAACCCCAGGAACCTTAATTGCCAAATCAAGGCCAAGACAAAGAATTTCTGTAGGCCAAGTCCCAAGCCCTAAGGGGTCTGAGTCTTCACACAGCAGGCTGAGGTTAGCAGGTCAATGGAGACGTGTGCTTGCTTTGCTAGGAAGAGGACACTCACTTACTTACACAGCACCTTCTCACTAGAGGCCTTATATTTATTTTTGAAAGCAAATGTGTGTTTGTGTATGTTTCTGTCTCTCATCCCCTCCTGATGACATGGAGCTACCTGTGACAACTAGGTAGTGAAAGCCACACAGGAATCTTAATGGATGGCTGACAGGAACAAGAAACTCTCTGGTCCTGTAGGACTCACAGGGATGGAGAGTCTAACTAGCAGAATATCATTTATTACTCTGGCTATAGTCAAATGAGGAACTGGGGTTAATAAGCGTCATCTTGCCTCTTTCCCTGTGCCCCTCTAAAGGCCACATTTGCAAAATCCTTCCATGGATGAGATCAGATTCCGGGACATCTTCCTGTCTTCCAAGCTGTCCTTCCCAGGCTCTGAGGGTGGCACCTTGGCTCTCTTTGGGAGGTCTCAGCTGTCTCAACAGATTTGTATGGATCATTCTGAGCATGGCATCTGCCATCACGTCTGTGTGCGCATGTGCTGAGTGAGCCCTCTGCCAATGGCACGTACTACTGAACCACTGTGATGGGGGATAACCTCAGTACACACACACACACACACACACACACACACACACACCCCTCAGGCATCTAAATGTCATCAATCTTATCTAAGTACCAACGATAAATTTTCTGAACTCCCCCTTCAAATTTTAATCTTCATGACACCTCCATTCTTGCCTAATGTAACCTGCCCCTGCCCTATTCCTTCTACCTGGTTGACATCATATTATTCTCTTTCTTGCCTTTATCTTTCCTCACAAATAGCTTTACACGGTGCTCAGACTTAATGCCAGCTTGACCAGTGGGATAAGCACTTTGGTTCTTGATCAAACCATTTTGAGCTTCTCCAATAGTATTTCTACCAGTGTCTTCAAGAAAGCTCAATTCTCAGTCTAAGAGAGGGAAATAAAGACCAGGTGAAAGTTGGCCACTTCCAGGCAAGCTTCCAGTGGCCAGTATTTTCTTTTTTTGTACAGGCAGGAGTTTCTTATAATTATAGCAGTTGGGTTTCCTCACCTTTGGTATTAGTCTGTTTTTAATTGACAAACTAATATTATATATATTTATGGTGTACAACATGATGCTTTGATGTAGGTAAACATTATGGAATGGCTAAATCAAACTAATTAATGTAGGCATTACCTCACATACTTTTTTTGGGATTGAGCATGCATATGATCTACTCTCTTAGCAATTTTGAAGTATACACTACATTGCTATTAACTGTAGTCATCATGTTGTACAATTAGCAGTTGTTTTGATGTGTTATTTTTGCATAAGAACTCCTTTTCCACTGACATGGAACCCCAAAGAGGAAACAGATAAAAGATGGGCTAATGGTGACACAGAGCCTTGGCAGCTTGGTCCCCTTGCCCAAGTTCACAGATATCCAGTCTTCTCTGCCATACAGTCCTCCCTACTGTGTCCCTGCTCTAAGCCAATGGCCATCAGAATCTCCTTTATAGATGTAGTCTCCTGAGTTCCTCCTCACATCTACCAAGGGTGGGTGACAACAAAGAAAACCATCTGTTTTACATTCATCACCACCATTTTTAGTCTATGAGCTCCTACTTGCTCCACTGATGAGAAGCCAGAAAACTCAGTTCCTACCATCGAAGAGGTCATTTTAATGGTGCTAACCTTGGGTAAAGGTCTCAGTGCCTGGTTTCTTACACTCAGGGACCATGAGAGATAGCAAGTTCTCAGTCCAAATAGAGAATGTATAAAATCCCCATCCAAGTGTCTAATTATTTGGGAGAACTTGTGGCATCAGGAGACCAGGAGCTCTCTCAGCCTATCCTTTTGGCCTTAAAAAAAAGCAAGTGGAACTCCCCTTTCTCAGAAGCAGCCTGATGTAGTGGAAAGGACATAATTTCCAGAGTCTGACAAACTTGGACAGCTTTGCTATACTGACTTAAACTTTAAGTCTCAGCTTACCCATTTGGTTATGAGGATAGTAAAATCCTCATTAGGAAGGTGTCTGGCACTTAGTGGGTTCTTGGGAAATGCTTACTTACTCCCTCCACTAAGTGTAGAACTTGAACTCCAAAAATTTCCCTTAGCAAGAGATGAAGCTACATATGGATGGCCAGAGAATTAACCCTCCCATGATTCTAAGTAAAGTAGGAGGAAGGGATGAAGCTGAAAAGGTACAGAAAAAAAAGAAAGGAAGAGAATCATGACTGTTCACATTTATCAAGTTTTAATCATGTCCCAGTCACTAGACTAGGAACCTAATTTTCATTACCCCATTTTTAATCCTCATAAAACTCTTTAGAAAGGTACTAATACCATTCTTACTTTGTACATGAGGAAGCTGAGCCTCATAAACTTGATAAAGTAACTTGGCAAGGTCACACAGCAAACCAAGCAGCTGGAGCTCAGACCAGTAAGCATCATTCCAAAGCAAGATCTCTTAACCAAAGCCTTCTCCAGAAAAGAGAAGCTGCACAGCTTGTTGAGATTGGGATTATACAAATCTTACATAGACATGGAAAGCCAAGATCAGTTCTGGAAGGCAACCAGAAATGTGAGTGTTTCTTAGAAAAGTCATATTGAATAGCTGAGATAAAGAAAGTATAAAATGCACAAACGGGTCTAGGCCTTACAGGCCAGTCTTCATCCCCTGCCCTTTGATACCAAATATATTAAAAGCTAAATGCTCAGAATAAAAATTGAGGGGAAATCCATTGGAAAAGTTGCAACTCATTTTTGCCTGGCAAGTCATGAGGGCCTTGTGACAGAAAGGTCACTCTGCCACTCATCAAGCTCAGTAGCATTGAGTAGGCTAAATACCACACGAGAAGTCCTTAGACAGCTGGATCCAAAAATAGAGGAAGAGAGCAGAGATCTGCATAATGAATAAAGAGTCAAATATGAACGTCAAGGGCAGTGATGACGCCTACTTGGGAATGGTGGTCGCTAGGAGTTTCTCCATTCCCATTCATCATAAGCAACTGAGAGTGTCTCAAAGTTATTAACCAGATTGCTGCCCCTACATGCCTTCCAGAAAGAAATGAGGCGTTCTGGACCTGCCCATGGTCTTGCAGAGGATGCATCTAGAAACCTCCTGCAAGTGATATCAGAGAGTTGACAAGCACATTCATTGGGACTATGCAAAAAACTCATTTACATAAATAAGTTATCTATTCAGCCCATTCAAATCATATGCACCTGCACATTGGTGGAATGTCATGAAAGAAGCCCTTGGAATGACTTCTGAATAATCTCATATTTTGGGGGGAAATCCAGATGGAATCTCCCCACTCATGTCATGCATGTCTATGATTTCTCTCCCCTGTGTTCCCCCACTCCCATTCTTAGCAACCACATGTCAGTTCAGGGTGTGGAATTAGTCAGTCTCTTTCCGGACCTGGACAATATACCAAATAGTTCTATTTTGAGAATTAGTTTCTTTTATGACAATGCCCCAAGAAAGTTTTATGACAGTCCTAATTTAAGGTTGGAGGTTAATGGCTCTGAAATTCAGAGAACCAAAAACTATTGTGTAGGTGGGTGTGCAGTAAAAGTGAAATAAGGAAGTCTTCTGCAGCCCGAGTCCAAATCTGCATGGTCAGTGCATCTGAAAACTTCTCCCAGGAGGAGAACCCTGCTGTGAAAGGGCCTGGCCACAGTCTGCTCCGTTCCTCACAATGGGAAACATGGAGGCCCTTGAGCTCTGGCGTTCTGGAAAGCATGGGATCCGGAGGGCAAGGGCCAGGAGCTAGCCTGGCAAGGTGAGCGGAAGAGAAGTGTATGCCGGGATCATTACGGATGTTCTACATTAACACCAATGTCAGTAGACTTTTCCCATCCACACCAAACATCTTCTAAGCCCACACCAGGTTCATGGTCCTCAAATCATTGGTCTGTGTTTCTTCAGGAGTTGCTGGAACCACCAGGGCAGAAAACCTCAGGGAGTCCAATCTTAGATCTCACAATTGTGTGCGGTTGTGGTGGGGGAGCGGAACCCTTGGCAGAAATCTGATTTTTGCTTGTCCATTCTCCCCCCACCCCGCCCCGCGCGCCAGCTTGGCAGGTCACCTTAACTTGGAGACTGAATACACAGCATGGGAAAAACATGCTGCATGTAAGGGGATGGGTCAGTGCTCTGTGCACTCGAGCCTTGGCTGGGGGTCACATTCTTCAAACAAACAGGTAAGACGAGCCTAGAGAGCCACAGCACCATGTCAGAAGGGACATAATCGCCAAGCACCGAGAATCCCAGGGGTCAATGCACAGCCCACAGCCTCCCTTGAAGCGGACACATTCATTCCTGGAACTGCAGGCCCTCTCTGCTCCTCAGAGGTGTTGGCAGCAAATGCTGGGCAGAGGGCAGAGCTGCTGGGACAGGGGCGGAGTGAGAAGGAGAAGGAAAGAGGCAGAAAGAGCAATGTCTGTGTGGTTCATCCTGATGAACACAGAGAGGCTTTGACCCCCCCTCCTGAAATGTCACCTCGGGAAAATGTCTTACCATTTTAGTCACAATTGTGCCCAAATTTTATACACACACACACACACACACACACACACACACACACACACACACACCATTCTGTACTTCCTTGTGTTTATGGCCTTCTCAGAAAGCAACTAGACCATTCCCTTATTCAAAAATCTTTGCCAGCCGGGCGTGGTGGCGCACGCTTGTAATCCCAGTACTTTGGGAGGCGGAGACCGGAGGATCCTGGTTCGCGGGCAGCCTCAGCTCTCTCGTTATCTCTCTCTCTCTCTCTCTCTCTCTCTCTCTCTCCTTAGTGAGGCCCTCCGCAACTTCGTGAGACACGGTTTCAAAATAAAGTTTAAAAAATAGGGCCGGGGGCGTAGTGCGGAGGTAGAACACCCCTGCGTTCAATCCCCGGTACCGCAAAAAAAAAAAAAAAAAAATCTTTGCCAGAGCCAGGCATGGTGGTGCACACCTGTAATCCCAGTACTGAGAGACTGAGACAGGAGGATCGCAGGTTCAAGGCTAGCCTTGGCAATTTAGCAAGACCCTTAGCAACTTAGCGGAACCCTGTTTCAAAATAAAAATAAAATAGGGCTGGAGGTATAGCTCAGAGGCAGAATGCCCCTGGGTTCGTTCCCCAGCACTCCTCCCCCACAAAATAATTTTTGCCAGGTCCCCATTCCTTGGAGCCATGTTCCTCAGAGGGAAGGACACCTACATCAGGTGGCACACAAGATGATTTAATCACAACAATGATTTTTAACAGTTCTGTGTTTGCTATATGAAAACAAATTTAGTAAAGTTAAAGAGCGTGTTAACTAAAGGGAAATTGTTAAGTAAATATATAGTTTGAGTACAGAAGCCTGGCAAAAATGGTAACAAGGAAATGAGAGTGATTGAACTGGGGGTGAGGGGAGATGACTTAAAGACAGGCCATCCAAAGTGCTCAAGGGAACAGCAGTCACCCTTCTCCGCCACCTAGTCTCCACCTACGTGTCCAGCCTGCGTCCCCTGGTCTCCCACACTACCTCACAGGGGACATCCCAGGCACAGAGGACCCTGAGTCACTTCTGCATAAGCACCTGTGCTTTCCTGCTTCCTCTTGTCCTGTCACATGGACCAGGCCAAGCTGGGCGCCCAGCAGTTCTCAGCGCTGTTTCCCCATTCAGCCATTTCCCCGTTCAACTGCCTGCAGAACTTACATCTCCCAGGGCCTTTTGTTTGGAATCATTCAATATCCAATGTTCAACAAATGTTTGTGGAACTTCCACCATGTGCCAGAAACTATGCTAGGCAGTGGGGGTTTAGTCTTGGAAAAAAAAGAAAAACTTCTGTCCTCCTGGAACATAGATTTTCAAGGAAGTGAGGTGACAGCTGTTTCCAATTCTACCATGTGAGTCAGCTTTGGGGTACTGCTTTTTCCAGCCTGCCTGGATAAGCTGGGCAGACAGAGCCTTCTTCAGGGTCACATCTCCAGGAAGGCCTGTTGTAACTCCACCCAAGTGGCAGGGCATTCAAATCTACTTGTTGAATTGCATTACATGGCATTGCTCGGAGGTTGAAACCCCAGAGCGAGGGCCCTGGGGTCTAGAAATGGTAGCATCACCCACCCACAGACCCTGGGTATTTATTGTACTTTACAGACTGTTTCCTTCGTGCATCTTGTTAGAATCCACGACATCCCTGAGACATGTAATGCAGACAAGATGGTAGGAATGATGACCCGGTTGGGTCTGATGACTGAAGTCATGCAGTTAGTTAGGGAGGGGCCTGAGGTCCCCAGTGACCACTCATGGTCCCCAGTGGCTGCTTTTTCTCCCAGTGAGCTCTCCTCAAGCTTCAGGGTGAACCGAGTCCAGACACAGACAGCTCTAATTTCCACTGGGCATCAAACCCACAGAGAGTATGGAGCACCTGATGGCATAAGGAAGTGTGGTCACTGTAGGGCACCGAGGGGCACTGGTAGGAGTGGGGGAAGCCCTAAAGGCCTTTGCAGGAATAGTGCAGAGCTGTCTCTGCCATTCTCTCTCTCTCGCCTCCATCCCTATTCCAGAACCACCGCCAAGCCCCAGCAGGAAGGCTGCATGGGAGTAACCAGTTCATACTAGACTTTCCCCATTTTGGCACTGACTGCTCCACATCCCGGTGCTCCTGGGCAAACCAGGAAAGTTGGTCAGCCTCACCACATGCCACATAGACAAGCTCCAATCTGATCTTCTCCAACAGCTATGTGTCCTTGGGCAGTTACCTGCCATCTCTGAGCCCCTGTTTTCTCATCTGCAACTTGAGATAATACCACCCCAGGGCTGCTGCTAGGGATAAAGAGATGATGTATGTTTAGGGGTCTCACCAGTGTGCCATAAATAGTCGCAGTGATTACTACCTTTGGGCTGAGGGCAATGTGAAAAGGGAGCACTGTAGCTGAATCAAAGAACCTATGAGCTGGCTGAGCCCCTGCCTCTCTTTTAGAGGCTGACACATCAAGGATCATGCGGCCACAACGGACAAATTCTTACCAGGGTCTCTGCATGACAGGAACCAAGAGGCTAGCCTGCAAAGTACTATAAAGCACACCCTCAATCTACCCTGTTCTGCCTTATTATTTTTATTAAGTGCTTACTGTGGGCCAGATACTATTTTATTTATGTGCAATTTCTCATTTAATCCTCCCCAAAGCCCCATAAAGTAGCATCATAATCCCCCAGTTTAAGGATGAGGAAACTGAAGCAAAGAGAGATTAAGTAACTTGCCCACGGTCACACTGCTGAGAAGGACAGATGGAAATCAGCTCAGCCTGACCTCGGTGCCTCTGCCCTTAATCACCTCCTAACCATACACAAGCAGCACCCTCTGCCTGGGCCCCAACAGGAGTGACAGCTTCTCTCTCCTCCAAATAAGAGGAAATTGGCATTTTACTATGCGCTGGGCAATCTGATCAGTCTTGGAAGGAAGGGGAATTAGCAGGCAAGCCTTTGCTTGCTGGGAGATGGCTTACCCTGAAACCCTGCTGGGTTTCCCAGAACCCTGAGCAAATATTTACATATTCTTATTACCTTGCTCTCCTGCTTCAAAATGAGGAGAAAACACAAAACCCACATGGACCAACCTGCCACTGTAGTTTGGACAGACTGTTTATCAGTCCGCAACAAACTAATACACAGACTAAGTCCTGTATTCTAGAGGAAAGCTTTCCTGACTTGGAAACAGACTGTGGTTCTCATCTCAGCTCTACTACTTGCTATCTATGTCATTTTGGAAAACCAGAGGCCCAGTTCTCCCATCTGTAAAATAGGTATAAGTTGGTCCCACCGCCATCACTACCACCACCTCAGATGGAGTGTTTACTGTTCTCCAAGCACTATACTTGCATCTTTGCATCAAATTCTCTCAAAAGCCCTTTGATGCAGTTCCTGTTTTTATCCCTATTTTACACTTGAGGAAATCGAGGCTCAGAGAAGTTGGAAAATTGATCCAAGGTCGTCCATCAAGTAGAGCAAGGTCTACATCCCAAGCCATCTGACCCAAGAACCTTGCTTGCTCTTTATCCAAGCATACTCTCTCTCTCATAGCCCGTGTCACAAAGTTTTCAATGAGACAGCACGTGTGAGTGAGTGAGCTCAGCTCATAGGTCCCCTGCAGTAGCATCCTCTGCTCCAGCCACTGTCTTTCCAAGTGCCTGGAAAGAAGAGAGGAGCCCCTGGGAACACCCTCTGCAAGGCAGCACCTCCTCCTTCTCCAACGGCACTGCCCTCCAAGGCGATGGCCAATGACTCACCAGTTTGGACAAGCATATGTGAGCCTGTGAGTGACTCAGGAACACAGAGGGACAGGGAAGGAGCATCTAACTGCAGAACAAAGTCAGGCAGCCACTTGTGGCAAAGATAATTACAGGCTGGAGCGGCGACACGAAGGCCAAGGGAGGTCTAGTTTATAAGGTAATAAACCGCAACCTCAAAGACTTTGGGAGGTCTAAAGTCGCCACTAGGGCACTGGGGACCCAATTAGGATTTGAAAAACAAAAAGCAAAAAACTTCCTCAAGTCTCTACTACCACACTGAGCAACCTCCATGCTTTTCCAGTGTTTATCCATGCCCAAATCCCCCAACCATGGCCCAATATGCTCAAAAAGGGGGGGGTAGGAAGAGTATATACAGTCAAGACTGTGATAGACTTGTCAAATATCTATAAATCTACAATGTCAGTTAAACAGTAGAAGTCTTGTCAAATATATATAAATCCACAATGTCAGTTAAACAGTGGAAGTCCTGGTTCTTCACATTGTCCCGCCACAGGGTAAAAATAGTTCACTTTTCATCAAGATAGAAAATGAAAACCTACCACTCTCAAATCCAGCAATCTATGACACCATCTTCTACTTCCAAATTGAACCCTGCTATGCTGAAATAGAAACTATATGGTGCCTTTTGACATAGATTCCTGCAGTCAGAGATTCTGCCCCGGGGGTGGCAAATCCCTGAATGGATGCAGGGGGATGGTAGTAGCCCTGGGTGCCGCTGGGGGGACATTGAATAAAAATAAGGGGATGGTGGGAGCACCCACGGGGGCACTGAGTAATTGTTTTTCTCAAAAGACAGTGGTAAGCCGGTAAGTTTGGGAATCTATGGCTAGAGTCAGGTACGCCTAAGTTTGTGTTCCAGATCAGCAACCATTCTGTGACTTGGCTTCACCGAGCTTCTGCACCCTCTTTTTTAAAGTGAGGATCCTAACAGAACTCACACTATGGAGTAATTAAGGGGACAGAATTAGATAATACATGTAAAGGACTGTTTCTGTCAATTTTCTTTTTTATTCTTTGTGTGTGTGTGTGTGTGTGTGTGTGTGTGTGTGTGTGTGGTACTGGGGATTGAACCCAGGGGCATTCTACCTCCAAGCTACACCCCCAGGCCTATTTTTTGTTCTTTATTTTGAAACAGGGTCTCACTAAGTTGCAGAGGACCTCACTAAGTAGCTGAGGCTGGTCTCCGCCTCCCAAGTACTGGGATTACAAGCTTGCGCCACCACACCCGGCTTATATTTTATTCTTGAATTCTGAATTCTGCCCCTCTTTTCCCAGCACTTGGTCCTCTGCAATTTCCATGAATTTCCATCTCCCCATAACCCTTTGGCTTGACCTTGCTATGGGGATTTTTAAAATGGAGTCAGCTGAACTGGGACCAATCCCAATCTAGTGTTCCTAACTCTCTGGTTATCCCAACCATGTCAGGTGTAGGGCTTGTGTTATCATCAGTAACTGGGTTCCAGAACTTTCCAGTGGCCTCTTTTTTTTTAAGTTTCGAAGACTGCAGAGGCCCCCTTCTCACCCTCCCACTCTCTCACCTGCACCAGGTAACAGGCTCTTTCCATGGAAATGCTATTTGGTTACCAGGTATTTTGCATTTTACAACACCAAAGGCCTCTAATACCTGGTCGTGTGGCCAGGAGATGAGTCCAGTCACAGCTTGAGGATGACAGAGATGGGCTTTTTTAAACTAACACCTTGACCTCCTCACACCTTCCTCTCCTAACTCCCATCTCTCCAATCCCAACCAAGATCTGTGTGTTGGAACTTTCTATAGTAACAAAATCAATAATAATCCTTTATTGTATCAGACTTTGTGATTAAAATAAATTACCCCATTGCTTCTAAATTTTAATGTTTGGAAATGTGGATATTCCATTTAATCCTCAAAGCCTACTTTCCAAATAACCTATGGCCCAGTTCCTACCATTTTATTGTGAAATCATTTCTCAGATGGCCCTACATAGCTGTCATAAAGGACTAGTCTTGTCAGGCAGAGGAGCAGTGAGATGAAGATGGTCAGTGTCCACATGGCCAGTCAAGGAAGGAGAAGGAGCTGGGTAGTGCACACACAGTTGGATTACAAATCCAACTACTTGGGAGACTGAGACAGGAGGATCGCAGGTTCAAGGCCAGCCTCGGCAATTTAGCAAGACCCTCAGCAATTTAGTGAGAACCTGTTTTGAAATTTAAAAAGGGTTGAGGATGTGTCTCAGAGGTAGAACGTCCCTGGGTTCAATCCCTAGTACCCCAGTACCAAGAGAAGAGAAAAAAAAGATGCATTGGGGGATTTCATGATTTTAGAAGCCCCAGCATAACTGATAATACCCATGGTTGATTCGGGTGTGGGATACCGGGCATTCTGTTTGTGGGAGGGTATTTTTGCACAATCTTTATGGAGAGTAATTTGGTAGTATCTATCAAAATGTAAAATGTTCATATCCTTTGACTCAGCAGCTCTATTTCTAGAAATTTCTCCCATGGATATATGTACAAAATATGTGATAAAATTGAAAATAACTTTAGTATTCTTCAAAGGAGAATGCATAAATAAACCATGGTCCCTCTATACCATCAAATAATATTAAGAAGACAGATCTACATGCCATGATGCTGAAAGAGGCCCACGTAAAGTGAAACACAAGCTAAAGAACAAGGCTTATGATTGTAATTTTAAAAACTTATGAGTCTTTCTATCACATTTTCTTTATCTATTCATCTGTTGATGGACACAGGTCAACCAACTAAGTTGGTTCCATAATTTGGCTATTGTGGATTGTGCTGCAATAAACCTGAGTATGCATGGATCACTAGAGTATTCTGACTTTAATTCTTTTAGAAAGATCCCAAGGAGTCGTATAGCTGGGCCATATTCCTAGTCTTTTGAGGAACCTTCATACTGATCTCCTGAAAATAGGAAACAAAGGGGACTTCAGACAAATGAGGAGAAAGACCAGTAGAATAGTGGAGTTAGGGGAGGAAGGTAGGAGGTGGGAGGGAAAAGGAAGGATTGGGGAAGGAAACAGTTCAAATAATGTTATGTCCATATATGACAATATCACTACTAATCTCAGAAACATGTATGGGAGGAGAGGGTGGGATGTGGAGGAAAATATATCAAGTGATGTGTGCAAGCATATTGTATCCGAACCCCACTCAGATGTATAACTACAATGCACCAATAAAATTATTAAAAATAAATCAATAAAAATATACACGTCTGGAAGCATATGCAACCAACAATTAAGAGTTGCTCCTAGGGGGTGGAATTCAGTAATGGGCAGGGGGAGTTCACATTCTTTATCTTAATTTTGTGACATATGTGTAGTTATATTTATACAACAAAAATATTCCAACATAGCAGCTCTCTCAATTCCTGTCCCTGCCACCCCTTTGGTAATTTCTCCAGCAAAGCAATGAATAATCCAAAATAAACATTTATGTAGAGCTTTAAAATGTACAAAGTAATTTCACACACACACACACACACACACACACACACACACACACATTTCATTTAAATCCCATATCATCCCTATGAGATTGCCTCCATTTTGGAGTTGAGGAAGCAGAGGTTCAGAAAGGAAAAGAAGTTCTGCTCCACATCAAATGACTGGTGGCCGTGAAGCCAGGATTGGAAGCCAAGGTAGTTCATCTCCAGTACTAGGCACCTTTTCATTCCTCCTCAGCTGATACCTGCAATATTTCTTCCCTGGCACAAGTAAAAACTAGAACACCAGGGCATGGCTAAGAAAGCTGAGGGTGGGAGGGAGAAGAGCAGAGAGAGAAGGGAAGGCAAAGGGTATGATGCAGAAAAAAGAATGGAAAGGTTGAGGCCAGCCTCAGCTCTCTCTCTCTCTCTCTCTCTCTCTCTCTCTCTCTCTCTCTTTCTCCTTAGCAAGGCCCTCCGTAACTTCGTGAGACCCGGTTTCAAACTAAAGTATAAAAAATAGGGCCGGGGGCGTAGCGCAGAGGTAGAACACCCCTGCGTTCAATCCCCAGTACCTCAAAAAGAAAAAAAGAAAAAAGAATGGAAAGATTGAGAAGGCACACGAGGCTTGGCATCCTCTATGATTATATGTATAAGCCTTCAGCACACCAGGTAAGCAAGACCCTCTCAGATCCCTCCTTCCCGTGACAGCCGTGTTATTTGGGGATGAGTTGTTTTTTTCCTTCTTGCTCTAAGCTGTTTGTAAGTTGAGCCTGAATCCCACTGTGGTGGTAGGACCATTCCTGTTCCAGGTCACATGAACTTCTGCTGTCTCGAGGCCACAGATAAGAGGAGAAAAGATCCCAGGAGCCTTCCTCTCATGCCCATTTGCTTAACGTCCATCAATGGCCCTCGTGCCTTCAGAACAAAGCCCAGCCTTCATAACAATTCAGAAGACCCTTTGTGACCTGACATCCTGTCCAGGTATTTCTCACCTGGCTTTCACTTAGTGCCTCCTTTAGCACCTGGGTAGAAAAAACAAGCTCAATTTTTCTACTATACTTTCACAACACGGAACATTGCTGTGACCAACTTCATGGAGGATTTTCACCACACACCAAGCAATCAGGGCTGAGGTGGACACCGGCTGGGTGTCCTCTCATCAATTCTGACACTGTCTACCTAGAGAAGGCGTCAGATCTCACAGGTCAGCACTCAGTTCCGTAAGACTGCCCCTCACCGCCACTTCCAGTGCTAACTACAGGCTCCAGCTGCCATTGCCAAAGGATTGAGTTCCAACCCTCTGAGCACGGGCTTGGTTTTCCTGTGGACCAGCCTCCATTCTGAAGGCCCCTAGGTGTAGACCGTCGACTTGTTAGCATAAGACACTTATCACTGTGGAGATTCCAAGGATTGTAAGAATTGTATGCCAGGAAACTAGATGAAAGCTAAATATATATGTCACAATATTACAGTACCCCAAATGGGCAAGCCAGGCTCCCATTCTCCCTGCTAATTGCATATGCTCCACATGCATATGCATAACTATTGCATACGCTGTCCATTCCCAGGGCGCATTTAATCCTACTACTCATCCTTCACATCTCAACCCAAACACAGCTTCCTGATGGCTCCCTTGCCACTAATCAGTGCCCACCTGAGCCATTGCCTTCCCTCTCCTTGACTCTTCCTCTCTCTAGCACTGACCACACTACACTGCAATGCCTTATTTACTGGTCTGTCTCCCAGGCTGGACTTGCACAGTGGCTGGCGCACTGGAGGAATCTGTAAATGTGTATTTAATGAAAGGGAATGGCATGTTATGGACGTGGCCCCACAGTAGATGGCAGGCAACAGACTCAGCAATGGCATGTATCCTCCCCAGCTTGGCAAGTGGCACATAAACCCCAGTGCCTTCATCCAGCCAGTTCTTCTCTGTCACTGTCTGGCAAATCATAAGCCTTGAATGACAGGCATGTTATAAAGGGCAGTGACCATTGGGAAGTGAATTGTGAGATATTTCTAGCAGGTTCTAACCACAACTCCTTAGGGGTAAAAAACAGAACACCCTCCTCAGATTTACAAGGTGGTAATAGAACCAAAGGGCTGAGATCAGACTCCAGAAGTCATTGAGTCCATTCTCCTGCCTCCAGGCAAGACCGTCTCAGTCACAGACAAGTGGTGTTTCCTAGTATTATTAGTAGGAGTAGTATTATTAATATTAGCAGCAGTTTAATAATGGTCCTACTAAAAATTAACACTCACAGAGAAAATGTGTCAACCTTCTGGGCCACCCTTCCCAATACTCAATATAACACAGAATCTGTTCTCAACAGTGTCGGAGTGACTTCCCAGTGAGAGAAGGGAAGCAAGCAGGTTCTCTTTTAGAAGAGGGCAAAATTAAAAAAAAAAAATGTTCTAGGGTTGGACTCCGGATGATCTGTGCATGCGCAATGTCACCAAGGCCTCAATCAGGCATCTCCTCGACTGTGTACAATCAACTCAACCCTTCCCCTGTGCAGAGGACTTTATGGTTTGCAAAGAGTTCGCCCGTCCATGGTCTCGCCTGATCCTCACGATGGCACAATAACCTGCGCATCCACAGATGGGGACGAAGCCCAGATCTAAGTGAGTGGCTGAGCTCCAGCCGAGTGACCACGACATATGGTAGCCAGATGGACACCCTCCCTGCTTCATATTCAGCTTGTCAGTCTGCAAAGAAGACAAGGTATGGGCCAATCAGGGCCTTATGCCCCATGGTTCACATCTTCAATAAATACGAGAGCACCTACTGATCTAGGGTCTGGGAATACAGCAGTGAATGAACAGATCTTTAAAATATAAAACACAAAAGGCCTGCCCTCCTGGAGTTTACATTCTTGTGCTCTAGTATTTATTAGTAGCTGTAAGTGTCATGGTTTTAGATATTCATGGACCTGGAATTAAACCATATTGGATCACAGGGTGAGAAATGTGCACCTTTTCCAATTCTCTCTCAACCCCTCACCAACCTCAAAGGAACAAGAGCGTGCTGACATCTTCCACAAAAAGAGCTCAGGCTGCAGGATCCTGGGAGAAGTTAATTCCACTTTGCAGTTCTGTTCTATTTATTAACAGTTGACTTCAGTGTGTAGCCCGGGCTGCTTGTTTTCCATTAAAAATAGTGATATGGGCACTCTATAAACACATGCAATTTTTTACTGATATACAAATTGTATATATGTGTGAGATATGGTGTGATAATTTGATACATATATACAAAGAGTAATGATCGAATCAGGATAATTAGCATTTCCATCTTAAACATTTTATTTCTTTGTGTTGGGAACCTTCAAACTCCTCTCTTCTGGTTCTTTATAAAATATATAATAAATTGCTGTGAACTATAGTCACCCTTCTGTGCTACAGAACATTAGAACTTTGATAAGTGAGGTTTTTTTAAGACCCAAGAGGCTAATAGGAAAATGGTAAATGTAGCAAAACCTGAAATGTTTGGGAGACTTGAACACAGAGGGATGGTCGGGCTAAGAGTAGCCAAGAGCAATTTTACATCTGAAGACCTAGACACAATAAAGCTGCCTCCATCTTGGGCTTTTAAGAACCAAGATGAGAGTCCAAAGGGTCACTGCTTTATGTTTTAAGTAATCCTACACCTGTCACCTCTCTCCCTCCATCCACCTCCCCCCACTCTAGGACCACTGTCTCCAGGACAGAAGCCTGAGAGCCAAGCGTGGAGCCCAAACTCCAGCTGCCAAGCTTTGCTTTCTCCCCCTTGTCTCCCTTATCTCGATGGCCACACTTTCACAGAGGGCAAAGGTCACTTTCTGGAAGCTCCCTTAAAGTTAATGACCCTTCCTTCTCAGAAACTGGCAGCCTACTGCTCAAAATGAGTTAGCAGCCCTTCCTATTAAGCCCAGCTTCCCGGGGGCAGTGGGCCCATGCAGGCCAGGATCAGAATCACCTGGGAGATTTACCAAAATGCCTAAATGCATTGCTGACTGCTGCAGAACCCCTGAGTCACAGTCACTTAGAGTGGGGCCTGGAGAGCTGTATTTTGTCCCTCTTTGGGGAGTCTGATTGGGACTTGATTGGAGATGCCTTCTCAATAGGCTTCGTGTTTGGCCAAATAACAGCCCTCAGCTATCTTATCAAGGCAGTAAGTGCAGTGATTGGTACACAGTCTTAGAAATTGAGCAAACCTGGGTCCACCACAAAGAATTGGCCTCAGGCAAGCTGTCTAACTAATCTGAGCCTCAGTTGTCTCTGCTGTAAAATGAGAGTGACAATGCCAATTACACATCATCATATTGTCCGAAGGATTCAGTGATATCATACATCAAAAGCCTGTAATCCCAGGACTTGGGAGGCTGAGACCATCATGAGGGGCTATTCAGGACCCCCGTCACAGTGAGGGGGCTGGGAAAGCCCCATGATTCACCGACACAGAGACACTTCTGTCTCCCTGACCCTGACACACTTCTTTTCTTCACTTGGAAATGGCTGTCTCCTTGTGGGAGATCATCAGATCACACCTTCACTTATCAGTCCCCTCTTTCAGCAGATCCCTGCTGAAAGCCTGCTGGGTGCCTGCTCTGTGCACATAGAACACATTGTATGGTGGATACCTGCTAGTTCACCTTGTTTCACAGGTGAGGAACCTGGGACCCAGGAAGATACTACAACTCAGCCGCAGTCTCACAGCCAGGGAGTGGTGGTGGCAGAATTTGGATCCAAGAGTCCTGGCTGGTACCACCTTGCCCCAATGCCTATGCCACCCTCATGAAGGGCACAAGACCAAAATCTCATGAGAACACTTGTCTCTCTGCCTCAAACTGTTGCTTGGCACAATGTCTGGAGCTTGGTAATATTTGCAGATTAAATGAATACAATGGTTTGGGAACCAAATGTACTACCAGGAGTAGAGCCGAGTCATGCAACGGGGGTGGGGCTTCTCAAGCTGCCATGCACACCCCTCACCTGGGAATCCTGCTCAAATAAGAATGCTGACTCAGGGAGTTTGGGGCAAACTGGGAATTTTGCATTCCTCTCAGGCTTCTCGGTGATGTGGACACTATTGGTCCCAGACCATTGTCTGAACAGCATGCAGCACTCTCAGGAGCCGGCATATATGGATTCAAAGTCCAACTGCCAGTTCCCTGCTGGTTAGGCTCAAGCCTGTTGCTTAAAACTTGCTGTGCAAGGTTAATGGGAGATTTAAGTGAGTTAACATAGATTAAGCACTTTGCCTAGTTTCACTTGCACATGACAGGCACTCAGAAAACGTTGACTGTTATCAGGGGAGGAGGCAAAAGGAGAGCCTTCCTTCTCAGCCTTCTCACTCTCTGCAGGACCCCTGCCCAGAAGAGTCACCATGTTCTTCTCTGGCACCTGACCAGTCTTGATCCAAACCATCAAACTATCCTTGAACCCTGAGACCGAAAGGGATGAGCCCACCCTAGCCAAGATGATGGTGAACATAGCCCAGGATCCTCCACACCGCGGCCACAATGCCACCATGAGCAGAGCCTAGGAAAGTGGTGGCAGGCAGGGGGAGCAGGTCCTGCAGCCCCGAGCGCAGTTGCGACTGGCAGTCATCTGGATGCATTTTCCCTAATATCCTCTCAGAGCTTCTGGGAGGCAGTTTTTTTTTTTTTTTAATCTCCAGGGTGCTAAAGCGACAGGAGGTAACAAAAATCCATGAGGTAATTCTGCCAAGTCCGGCTGATACCATCAGAGAGAAGAGAGACTCGTTTATCGCTTATCAGGAGTTCTCAGAAGTCATCAATTGAAAGCCCTGTAGGGTTACCAGGTTAGCAAGGTCTTAAGAAAAACTGAGAACCAGGTGCCTTGTGGGGGGCCCTCTTTCTAACTGAGGGGTCTTTGCTCTCTCGATTGTCCTGCCCCCCCATCAACTGTCTGCTAGTGGCTGGCATTCACCCCAAGACATAAATGACTGTCAGCAACTTGAACAGAGTCTCAAACTTTTGTTTCCCCAGAATCCACGTCTTTGGTTGAAGGGAAAACATGACACTGGGAACATTTTAGACACCAGCCACAGGAAAGAACAGTTGAAAGGAAAGCCATGTGGCTCAAGGTCAGGAAGACCTGAGCTGGGCTCCCGGCTCTGGATCTCCCAGCTGGGTAGCTTTGGACGAGCCACCAAATTTCCCCCTTGTAAAGAGGGGTTAATACTGCGTATGCAGAATGGTTGTGGGATTAGAGATGATGGATCAGAAGCTCCCAAGCCAATGCCTGACACTGGCAACCCCTTCATTAGTGACTGTCACTCCCACCTGCTGGGAGCACCCTTCCTGACCTCCCCAGGTAGGACTGGTCACTTTTCCCTTTGATCTCAGCCTGTCTGTCTACTCCGCACCATTTTAGTCTGGAGTCTATTGGCGGGAGTTCGGCCTGTCTGTTTCTTTTCCCTGTGAACTCGGTGAGGGCCGGGCCCCTGTCTGATTTATCTTCAATCTCCGTGTCCCTCACAGAAGTGGCATAGTAAATGGACCAGGTTGAATTCCAGACTCTGACCTTAGAGATGAGAGTAGCTGCCTGCAACCTGGGCGACTGCCCCTGTTAATCCTCGGGGCTGAGGCTACATGAAGGAAATGGTCCTAGAGGGGAAAGGGCCTTGGCTGCGGTCAGCCCCTCAGTTCCAGGGTCCTGCAGCCCTCCGTTGACTGCCCTGGCCAGGTCCTGGCATGTGCGGGCAGGGAAACGCTAAGCCCGGGGTTGGGCATTTTCTCAATTGTTTCCTTCTTTCTCTCTTATCTCCAGCTAGTTAGTGATTAACTGCTCTTTGAAAGTTTCTCAGCCTCCCCAGCTCCCCGGGAGCACAGGTGGCCACTGGGTTGGGGCAGAAGAACCTGAGTCAGAGTCCACGTCTATCTGCAAGACGGGGTGCCTGAGGCACAGCCCCTGATCACAGGCCCGTGGGGCGAGGCTGAGAGGTTTGGCCCTACACCACCTGGCAGAGGTTGCTGGGACGGGCACCAGGGACGCATGTCTGTGGGTCTGCAGGTGCCAGTTCTTTGGGAGAGTGGATGTTTATTTGGGGGTGATGACCCTCCACCCCTAAGAGCTTTCTGCACAAACCTGACCCTGGGCAACTTCCATCAGATTGGAGTTGCCTTTCCAGACAGCCCCCTGAAGGGTGGAGTGATCACTTCCCAGCCCTTCCTGGCAAGCCCCACCCCTTCCTGGCAAGCCCTAACCCAGCAGGCCACAGAGGATTCCCAATGAAAGAAGCAGCTGACTTACCAAGCAAGCACCTTCCAGAACTTTCCAGGGGACACAAAGTCCATTTGCTTTCAGAGTGTGGGCTTTTCTATCTTTTCCTTTCTTTAACCTTAAAAGGTTTGGACTTCCATTAAGGGACTTTTAGGGAAACCCATGAACCTCTAAAAACTGCCAACAATAAGCAAAATAATTGGGAATATGTATCTATGTGCATTTTCTGGGGATGGGCTTCTGCACTCAGCAAGGTGATGGAATTAGACCTTGTCATTTTCCCCCTGGAAACCTTTTTACTCACTTCCTATTGGTCCCATTGCTCTTAGTGGGAGGAGACCAGCCCTTCTCATGACGTAGGAAACCCCTCCCGTCCTCTGTCACCCTCTCCTTCAACCCAGGCCTGGATCATGGTGCTCAGGCCCCACAGGCTCCTTCTCCAGCCTGGGGACCTCTGCAGTAGCTCGCCTCTGCCCTGTGCCCATGTTTAGGTTCCAGCTCCCACATGTTCCCCAGGAGGCCTGGCCCTGACTTCTCAGGCTGAGTCAGCATCACCCTCTCCCCAGCCCCGGTCCCCACAGCACCCCATTCACACCTGCAAATATTCGGACTCACTTTGCTTCTTTGTTTAATGTGTAGCATGCAAGCTTCCTGAGGGCAGGACTTTGTGTTGGTCACAGCTACAGAAGCTTCCTGAATGCCTGGAGCCCAGGAAACCTCAGAAACATCTCTCAGAGGGATGAATGAACATGCAGCTTTCCTTGCATTCTCAGAGAGGTCAGTTGCAAACCTCAAAGCTTAAGAACTGTTGCTCCAAATTACAGCCCTTGGGTCAGAGCCAGTCTGCTGTCTCTGTGCTTCCTATGAGCTAAGATTTTTTTCCCACATTTTAAGTGGTTGGAAAAAACCAAAAGAAGAATAATATTAGTACATGTGCAGAGCATATGAAATTCAAATTCCAGTGCCCATAGCTGAAGTTCTATTGGAACAAAGCTGGTGTGGGCTTGTGTGTTCTCCATGGCTGGCTGCTTGCGCACCGCGACAGCAGGGTTCAGTAGTTGAGACTGGCTGGCCGGCAAAGCCTAAAATTCTTACCACCGGCCCTTTACAGAAAGCATTCACCCACCCTGGCTCTAAGTAGTATGAAGGAGGGAGGTAAGGGTGGGATCCAATTAGATACAGGAAAGCATGGAGGAAGGGAAAAGAAGGAAGAAAGGAAAAGAGACAACAAGGAGAACAGAAAAAGAACATTTTATCAAGCACCTACTTTGTACCATGCACTGTGCTTAGAGCTTTACCTACTTTATTTCTCAGCCTTAGATGAAACTTTAGTAGGGGCAAATCATTGTTCAGGAGCCTCCATCCCTAAACTCTGTGATTCCTCTGGCACCTGATATCAATTGACCACCCGCCTGCTCTCCTGTCATTAAAGCGACTCCCCACAACCCCGCCCCAGAGCATAGCCTGTTCCAGACATTTCTGTCTGCAGGTATCAAAGTTTACTCTTTTTTTTTTTTTTTTTGCACGGAGGATTGAACTGCTGGATGTTCTACCTCTGAGCTAAACCCCCAGCTCTTTTATTTTTAATTTATTTTTATTATTTTTTAAATTTATTTGTGTGTGTGTGTGTGTGTGTGTGTGTGTGTGTGTATTGAACCCAGGGCCATTCTACCTCCGAGCTACATCCCCAGTCCTATTTAATTTTTTTATTTGGAAACAGGATGTTGTTGGGAGACTCACTAAAGTTGCTGAGGCTAGCTTCAAACCTGCGATTCTCCTGTTTCAGCCTCCCAAGTACTGGGATTACAGGCATGAGCCACCACACCTGGCTCTATTTTTTATTTTGAAACAGGATCTTGCTAAATTGCTGAGGGTCTCTCTAAATTGCTGAAGATAGCCTTGAACCTGTGATCCTCTTGTCTCAGCTTCCCAAGTACTGGGATTATAGGCATGAGCCACCACACCTGGCTCCATCTCTCTCTCTTTTTTTTTTTTTTTTTTTTTTTTTTTTTTGCACCTGTGTGATACTGGGGATTAAAGCCGGGACATTATTCTACCTCAGAGCTATACTCATCCCTATTTTTTATTTTCTTTTTGAAACAGGGTCTCACTAACCTGTGACCCTCCTGTTTTAGCCTCCCAAGTACTAAGATTACAAGTGTGTGCCACCGCGCCCTGCTCCATCTTATTCTTAATATCCTTCTCTATGGCAGTGGGAATGAAGACAGGTTTTCTCTGTATTATCCCCACCCCACCCATGCTACCCAGCATAGTATACGGCACATAGGAGGAGCTCAAATATTTGCTGAATGACTGAATTAGACAATCAACCACACACAGCCTTAGCTCAGTTAACGTCAGCTTCTGAGGGCAGAGGGCCCCAGTGAGGGGGAACGGGTCTGTACGAAAGATGATTGGCCACCGACAGGCCCTTCTCAGCGATAGCACAGCCCACCCAAGACTGTTCCACAAAGACCTGAGGCTCTTAGCCACCTGCCCCTTCTGCGGAGCTGCCAACCTCTCGGCCCAGAACCCTGTCTCTTCTGCCTCTCCTGTCTCTTCCTCCCACCAGTCACTGTTCTACAATCTTGGCTGGTCCAGGGGAAAAGCAAGTCATAGAAGGATGGTGGGCAGGGTAGACAAGTGACAATGGAAAGAGGGGATTTTATTTGGAAACTGTGCTACCTATATGGTCACTTCAAGATAGGAATAGGAAAAACCAAGCCAGAAGGCTATGTCAGAAACCAACCCTACCTGGAATCTGATGTGGTGACACATGCCTGTAAACTTGGGAGGCTGAGACAGGGGGTTCATAAGGTTCAAAGCCAATCTTAGCAACTTAGTGAGACCCTCAGCAACTTAGGGAGACCCTATGTCAAAATTAAAGAATAAAAAGGGCTGAGGGTATAACTCAGAGGTAGAATGCCCCTGGGTTCAATCCCCAGTACTAAAAAAGAAAAAGAAAGAAGGAAACCCTGTCTGGTATTTCCCATGAGGAGTGATAACTCTTACTTTTGTGGCTGCTTTGAAAAAGAGGATGGGTTACCTTATAAAAGAGAGGAAAGATAAACTCATGAGTACTATATCTGGGAATCCAAAGGGAGAAGATGGGGTGAGGGTGGAAAGTGATTAATTTCACAAGTATGATGGATGCATTAGTAAAGGAGAGAACTGGCCACTGTGTGCCCAGTTCCTGTTTTGTTTGTTTGTGTTTAATGATTCCATTGGCTAATAGCTCGCCATCTCTTTGTGACTTCCCCATGTTTGTGGCTCCCAGCAGTAACTACCAATAACTTCTAGGGGACCTCAAGACTGAACGTGAGGTGGCAATGACTCTTGGCCACAAAGTGCTTTTTTCCAGGTAACAAGAGGAACCTGAGGAAAAGAAGCACGTGGCAGCAAGCCAGAAGAAGCAGGCCGATCCAGCCCAGAGCCAGAAAGAGAAAACACGGTCGGGGTGGTGGATTGCCCCGACCTTCAGATGTGATCTACCAGTGTCAGGGGTAGAGCAGGACCTTTCTAAGGATTTCCCATCTGTACCTTCAATTTGCAAAGTACCACTGTGTCTTCCAGGACTGAGCATTTTTATGCCAGTAAAATTCAGAAAGTACGAGTGTTCATGCAGTTTGCTTTTTTTTTTTTTTTACTCATATGACAATTGCTGTATTGATGTGAGTTGCAAGTTGAAAGAAATATTTGTTTGTTTGTTAGTTTGTTTGTTTGTTTTGTGGTACTGGGAATTGAACCCAGGGGTATTCTACCTCCTAGCTACACCCCCAGCCCTTTTTAATTTTTGTTTTGAAACAGGGTCTCACATAGTTGCTAAGGCTGGCCTTGAACCTACAATCCTCTTGTCTCAGCCTCCCAAGTACTGGGATCACAGGAGTGCACCACCACAGTGAGCTAGAAATATATATTTATATGATGTAAATTCACTGCTAAAGAAGAAGCATAGAAGAAAGTCAGTAAAAAAGGAACATCATTAAACACATAAGAACTATGTTCAACCTCACTGATAATCAGAGATGCACAAATAAGAAACTACCCCATGTCCTTCAAATTGGCTAAATTAAAAATCTGCTGATGGTGACTGTTGGCCAGGATGCGACGAGGAAGGAATTCTCACCCACTGCTGGTTCAGGAGTGTGGATTGCTGTAAACACTTTAGAGAGTTATGTGTTATGATCTAGTAAGGAGGAAGATGTGCATGCCCACGACCTAGAAAGTCTGGGTCCAGATACAAGCCCTGGGAAACTTCATCACATACTGTCAAGGTGACAATACAGAGATACACATCGCATCACTGTTATTAAAATGAACAGCTAGAAGCAAACTAAACAGACCTCCATGAAAGAATGGATACATCATGTCCTCCTTTGTTATTTAATTCTTTCATCCACTTTTCATTCAGTAAATTTCCATGGGTTCCTATTGATATATGTGAGTGATTGATTCTTCACCTTGGAAGACAGTTAGAAAGGCAGGATTCCTCCCCCCATCCCCCATCTAAGTCTTCAATATGAGAAGGTGTCTAAGGAATGGGGCTTCTTATGAGAACAGGTGATGCCAATTCCTGGGTCTTTGAGTCACGCTGTGTCTAATCATTCATGCTGACCTTAGATTTTGAGCTGGATAACAAAACCAGGTAGGTCTCGTGTGGTCCCTGGTTACTCATCGCTCACTAGGTAAAGAGGCCTGAGTTGCCTGGGTTGATGGGACATGGGAGCCTGAGAAAGTCCTGCAGCCTCAGGCATCAGACTCAGCAGAAGAGAGAGAAGAGGGCGCCCAAGACGGGAAAAGGTAGGGAGCGGATCTGAGAAAAAAGAGGCCCAGAACACACACTTCTTCTGATCTTCTGCCTGAACATCAGTCTGCACTCAGATCTTTGTTAATGGAATTTGGCTTGGAACTAATAAAGCTACCCTGCTCCATCCTGTACCTCAGAAGAACTTAATGACTTAACTTGAAAGTTCAAAAAAGTCCTAAAGGCTAAGGGCATAGCAATCGGGGTCACTGCCTCCACAACGACCAAGATTCGTAAAAAAAGAGATGGTCCTAGATCATAAATCATAGATGGTCCTATGATTTTTTTTCTTGTCCATAGAGGCAGGGGAATGTTTGTAGGGAACCAAGCCAACGTTTGCCTAAACCTTACCTAGTTTAACCCAATCAAGTAATCATTGGATGCTTTGGGTCTTATAGCTATGTTGATCTACCAGGCCTGTATTGACTTATTCAAGTCATTAGAATTCAATCATCTATATGCAACTGGGAAGTGGTCTCTCGGCATAACTTTGTGCTGCTTTGATGAAGATGCCTCAGAGCGTACAGGGACCACCTAGGAATTTAAGAGTCTAGAAGCACCCGTTAATAGAGTTCTGGTGAATACAGTGCTTGTGAACACAGAGGCTGCCATGTATGGAGGCGGTACTGGGGGCCTGATCAAAAAAACTCTGCTCATTTACTGGGCCGCACACTGCTGCAAGGAAAGAATCACAGACATCAGAAATGGAAGGGAAAACTGAGCCAGCCTCTGTTTGACCTCAGTACTGAACATGAGGGGGCTGAATTCTATAGAGCAGAAATACACCCCTGGTTTCCACTAGTGGGATGCCAGCAGGAGACTGGATGGAGAAAGTGAGGAGCCAGGGCATTTCTCTGTTCCCTCTCTGTCCTGGGCATTCCTCCAGCACCCACTGCCTTTCCTTCAGGGCTCCAGCCCTCCCCAGACAAGCCCACCAGAGGCTCTGGTAAACACTACTTCCTCCCTTTTTCTTTTCAGTCTATGAATTCTAGTGACTTTCTACTCTTGCTAACCTTTGAGCTACTTCATCATTACCGACCCGCCTTTGCTTTTTCCCATATTGGTATGACCCATTCCCTGTATTAAATGCCCTCCATTGAAAACACTTGAGTTCCTTTCTGCTTTCCTGGTTAGACTGCAACTGATACAAGGAGTGACTGGCCTTTTCTTTCCAGCCTAGTCAATAACTATATAACTCTTTTTCTTCCATTTTTACTGAGCAGTTTTGCCCTTTTCAAAGCCTATTTATTTCATTTAAGCCATGGTATCCTTGGGACATAGATAAGACAGAGAGTACCATTCTCATTTCACACACAAGGGAATGACCTAGAGACATCAGAGTGACATGCCAAAGTCACAGTCACAGGGCAGAAGCCAGAAGCCAGGTGTCTTGTGGGCTGGTGTTAATTTCCCTAGGGCTTTCAGGCTCTTCTCTGGCTCCCCTGTCCTCACCACCAGAAAGCAATCTTCCTGGGTCACAGTGAAGATTCATTTGGGTCTCATTTGCACTTGATGAAAAGGTGCTATAACTATGCAAATGACACACCCAAAGGCGTTTGGGGAGTTTTCATTTCTATTTTGGTCTTTATAAGAATATTTTGCATCTGAGTCAATCAGGCTTTGTCAGCATTCTGTAAATCCTTGGGCAGTATTTCTCAAGTCAGAATTCCCTGAGGGGGCTTGCAGGGGTTTTCTTAGTCCATCTGGACTTGTACAAGGGAATATCATAGACAGAGCTTATAAACAACAAATATTTATTTCTTACAGTTCTAGAAGCTGGGAAGCCCGAGATCAAGGCACCAGATCTGGTGACTGGAGAGGGCCCCCTTCCTCCTTGTTCATCGATGGTCACCGTCTCCTCACTGTGTCTTCATGTGGCGGAGGGGTGCGGGAGCTCTCTGGGGACTCTGATATCAAGGCACTAATCCCATTCATACCCCAGCTTCACTCTCGTGAACTAATTACCTCCCAGAGGCTCTGCCTCCTAATATCATCACATTGGGAGTCAGGATTACAACCTATGAATTTGGGAAGTGGATACACACACATTCAGTCTACAGCAAGAGATATTCTGGTAAAAACACAAGTTTCTGGGCCCTACTACCTTTTACTGAAACAGAAAAACTGGGCATTGGGAACTGGAACTGGGGTGGTGTATTTTTAACTAGCAACCCAGATGATTCTTCTGAAAATAAATTTTGAGGGCTGGGGATTTAGCACAGTGGTAGAGTGCTTGCCTAGCATATGTGAGGCTCTGGATTCAATCCCCAGCAGCTCAGAAAAAAAAAAAAAAGAAATGTTGAGGTTCACTGTTCCATGTGACAGAAAAAAAATATGCCCACAGAGAAGAGGGAAAGATTGTAAGGTGACTAGAGGGCTGATTTCAGGCCAGCTGTACAAAGACCCAGCCCCCCTGGCTTCCATACCCAATACGAGGTACCACCTATTGGCTCTCCATCACGTGCCCAGCTTAGTCCTAGGCACTTCTGGTGCATGGCTGCATGTACTCTTCACAGCAGTGCCGTGAAGTAGTTAGCATAGCCCCCATTTTACAGAGTAGGAATTGGAGATTCAGATGACATAGCCATCTCTGGATCATTCAGCTATGACCCAGATTCTGACCAAGTTCTGCTTGACTCTCAAGTTGGGCTCTCATCTGTTTCCGTCACCCCATCCAGAATGAAGCCCACTTCGTCTCCCCGTGCTCGTGGTGACAATCATGTGCTGGGCTGGCTCTGGACAGGGCATCCTCTCCCATCCCCCAGTGGGTCTGGGACTTCCTTCCTGCTTGTTCTTAAATGATGCATCAGCAAAGCAGCAAAGGGGCAGGTGAATGGTATTCCACTCCCCGCTTCCAAACCATCAGGTGACAGCGTGGGATCCTGACATGTGGAGCTCCCAGGGTCTCTTGATTGTCCTTCTCCATCTTTCCCGGGGTTCTCGGAAGCTCTTCTGCCCCTGCACTTGGCATGGAAGTATAGGGGCAGAAGAGCTCAGGCATGGAAGTTTCTGGCTTCAGAAAGCCTAAGAGCAGATACCTGCATTAATTAATATAGAGAGGCCCTAAGGGAAGCAGCCCATCTGTTGAACTTATCAGAAATATTTTAAAAACTAATGACATGAATGGGCAAGTGTGGGAGCACACCGTGCTTGGCATCTGGTTGATCTTGCATCATCTGAGCTGCCTCTCCTCTTTTTCTGATATATTGCCTTACATATCTGGTCACCATACTTCTTCCGACACTGCCATTTGGATCAGCCAACCTAATAAAACAGCCAGATGGAGACTGACTGAGGCAAGAGCAGAGGTGGGAGGGTAGGGGCTTCTCAGATCAAGCTGATCATTTGAGGGGTTCAAAGAGGACTGCTGACCTGTAAGGAAATGCCTGATGCCCCACCCCCATGGTCTCAGTGTCTTCTCCTTATCCTTCCTGACAGCTGCTGGACCCCTGCCTGCCTCTCTTAATTCTATTCTTGTCTCAGTAGTCATTTGTGAAGTGTGTCAGGCTGACCTGGCTAGCTTTAGAAGGCACAGACTTGTGTTCAAATCCCAGAGTAATCATTCATTAGCTATGACTCCTTGGTTATGTTAAATAACCTCTCTGATTCTCATTCCACTCATCAGTAAAATAAAGGTAATAATAGCATACAAAACTTTTAGAATGGATGGAGGAAAAAATTAACTTTGTATAAAGCAATTATCTCAGAGCCTAGCTCAACACTTACTCCAGATGTTTCTAGGCACTGGAGATCATTGTGGTAAGCAAAAAAAAAAAAAAAGAAAAGAAAAGAAAAGAAAAGAAAGAAAGAAAGAAAGAAAGAAAGAAAGAAAGAAAGAAAGAAAAAACAGAGTCCCTGCCCTCAGAGAGCTTATAAACCAGTGGTAGAAGCATAGAATAAGCAAACAAAGGCATTTGTAATATACTAACACATAGTGATAAGTACTATGAAGAAAAACAAAGCAGAGTGAGATAACAGAATGGGAGCGGGTACAAGGGATAAGACTGTCATTAATAAGATGGTCAGAGAGGATCTCTATGTGGAGTGACATTGGAGATGAGACATGGATGAGATGAGAGATTAAACTGATGGATAACTGGGGGAAGAATATTCCAGGCAAAAGAAAAAGCAAGTGTAAAGACCCTGAGACTGGGATATGCCTCTTTACTTAGGGAAGAGTATGGAGACTAATATGGCTTTAGCACAGCACAGGGAGCCATGGGGAGAGAGGTAGTAATTGAGACTAGGGACGACTCCAAGAGGCAAAAAAATAAGTGAGAAATAGATAGGTAAGTGAGACTAAAATCATTCATTTATTCACAATATCTTCATATCTTAGAATTAAAATTTAGAGGAAATGGACAAATTCCTACTTCCAAAAATTAACAAAAGAAGAAATAGAAAAGTCAAATAGTCCTATGACCATTAAAATAATTTACTTGTAATTAAAAATAAGCTTGTTATAAATAACTTCAAGCAAATTTTATTAAATGTTAAAGAAGATTTAAAGTCAACCTTACACAAACTCTTCCAGTAAATACAAAAATATGGGCACACTTCCCATTTTACATGAAGCTAGAGTAATGCCAAAACACAAGAAGAACAGTATTAGAAAGAAAATGATAGATCAATTTTATTCATGAACATAAGTATAAACAACCTAAACAAAATATTTATGAGCCAACACCAGCAAGATATAAAAATAAAGAGCCATCATGTCCAAATTTTTACTTATTCCAGGTTGCCAGTAAATATGTCGATGTAGGCCAGACATGGTGGTGCACGCTTGTAATCCCAGTACTTGGGAGGCTGAGACAGGAGGATCACAGGTTCGTGGCCAGCCTCAGCTACTTGTGAGGCCCTCCGCAACTTAGTGAGACCCTGTTTCAAAATAAAGAATAAAATAGGGCTGGGAGAATAGCTCAGAGGTAGAATGTCCCTGGGTTCAATCCCCAGTGCCACACACACACACACAAATGTTGATGTAAATGTTGCTTGACCATCAGAAAATCCGTGCAAATTACCACCTTAATAGGTTAAAGTGAACAAAATCATATACATGGTTTGACTTGATTTCCTGATTTTTGAGATAGTGTGAAAGTGATATGCATATTTTTAGTAGGAATTATAGTTCAAAGTCTTCATTTTGATCTTTTCCTGGGCTAGTGATGTGCAGTGAGGTACTCTCTTGAGATGCTGGGCAGCAGCATCCAGTCAGCAAGCCACAGCTTCCGGTCAGCCGTGGGAGCACAAGGTAAACAACCCACACTGTACTATGCACTGTGTTGCTAAGCTATGATGTTCAGGAGGGTTCAGTGTATTGAATGCATTTTTGGCACATTATTTTCAACTTAAAATGGGTTTATCTAGATATAACCCCATTGTAAGTCTATGAGCATCAGTACCCATCTCTATATATGCAAAAAAATTTTTGCTAAAATTCAACATCCATTTATTATTTTAAATCCTGGGAAATCTGATAAAGAATATCTGCAATAGGCCAGGTATGGTGGTGGTGCATGCCTGTAATCCCAGTACTTGGGAGACTGAGACAGAAGGATCACAGATTTAAGGTCAGACTTAGCAACCTAGGGAGACCCTGTTTCAAAATAAAAAATAAAATAAGACTGGGGGTGTAGCTTAGAGATAGAAGATCCCTGGGTTCATTCCCCAGTACTATGTGTGTGTGTGTGTGTATATATATATATATATATATATATATATATATATATATATATAAAATCTTTAATAGCCAATATACTTAGAAATGAAACTTTGAAAATGTTTCCTTTGAAATCGTGATCAGAACAGGGGTGTTCATATCACAACATCTATTCAAAAATATCTGCAGGTTCCAAGAGGGTGAGGGAAAAAATAAAATATAAAGACATAAGGATCAGAAGGGAAGAAATAGAATTATTGTTATTTGTGGATTATATTTGTACCTACATAGAAAATCCACAGGAAGCTATAGATAATTTTTAGGATTTAAGGAATTTTCCCAAGGTTGCTGGATATAAAGTCAATACAGAAAAATGAATAGAATTTCTATTTGCCAACCACAAATATTTATAAAATTAAAAAATATATGGATAACATTTACAACAGTGTTTTTTGAAAATATCAAATGCCTAAAGGAAAAGTTAACAGTGTGCAAGAAAGACCCCTGTGCACAACATTATAAAAAAATTCTTGAGAGAAGGAAGACCTGGATTGAAAGAATTCATGTTAATGGATTGGAATGCTCACATGTTAAATCCTAGTTCTCCCTAAATAGAGCTATGGATTCAATAAAAGTCCAGACAGGATTTTTAATGAACTTAAGCACTTTCTAAAATTTATATACAATTCCAGAAGTTCAAGACTAGCCAAGATCTTCTTGAAGAAGAAACAGTCGGAGGACTTGTTCTACCAGGTATGGAACAGTGCTATCAAACTGTAGCAATTAAAACTGTCTTATTAATTCAAGGATGGATGAATAGAGGTAGATGTCACTAGTGTTTTCCAGTATCTGGGTATCCTTCCCTCCCAGGCACATGGCAGAGAGCACGTCACAGCCCTTTGCAGGTGGGTGGAGCTCTGTGACAGGAGGACAGGAGGACAGGAATGATGGGTGATGCTTTCCTGCTGAGTCAGTTGAAAACCTCATGGACCATTTTCCAATCTCTCTTCTTGGGAAAGAGGGACTCTCCCAATGGCACAGACACCTCACCTTGGGGAGGACAGCTGGCCGGATGCATATCCTGCATCATCAATGATCTGCCAGAGAGAAAGAAAGAAGTGTAGTTTGCTGATCCATGAAATGTGGAGGGTGTCTGTTACCCAAAACAAAGCATAGCTTATCCATTTCTGTCCACCCTGCAGAAAGACCAGTGGATCACAAGAGTGACCAGAAAGAGATCCACCCGTGTGGGGCAAATGATTTTCAACAAACTGCAAAGTAGTGGAGAAAAGATGGTTTGGGTAGTACTGGATCTCCATTCAAGGGAAAAATAGAATTTACCCCTATTGTATGTCATACACAGCAATCAGCTCTAGTGGATTATTAACCACCGAGAGCAAAACGGCACAACACTTTTAGAGAAAATATGGTAGAATTCTTCCTGACTCAGGAAAAGATTTCCTAGATAAGAAGCAAAAATCATTACCCACGAAGAAAAAAAGATAGTTAAAGTGTGTATTATTAAATTTCACAAAACATTTAGTTAAAAATGAAAATAGCAAAACACCTACATTTTAATAGTAGCTATTGCTAGATGATTAGATTACAGGCTGGATTTATTTTCTTAATTTTGCTTACCCCCTTTTCTCAAATGTTCTGTGATGAATATGTATCTCTTTTGTAATAAAAAAAGAAGACATCGTTAGTTTTTGTGTTTATAATTAAGAGGCAACCCAAAGTTGAAGATGTAGAATAAGAATGTTCCAGACCCTACTCTTAACCTGGTTGTTAATGAAGAGGATAGAAATCCTAACGGTGAAATTTCAGACTGTGAGGCAGATGAATGGAGATGGGATTTGGTGGCCACAGTGGCCTTCCTCATCGCTCTTTTCCATTCGGGGGCTACAGCACCATCAAGGCAGCCTTATATCACTTCTTTTTTCCTTCTGGTATTGAGGGTTGAACCCAGGGTCATTCTACCTCTGAGCTACACCCCAGCCTTTTTTTTTTTATTTTGAAACAGGGTCTCGTTAAGTTGCTGAGGGCCTCACTAAGTTGCTGGATGCAAGTCTGCAATTCTCGTCTCCGCCTCCCAAACACTTAGATTATAGGCATGCACCACCGTGCGTAGCTGTATCACTTTTTCAAAACCTTTCAGTAATAGATTCATAGTCCATCTTCCTGGAAGGAGGTACCCTGGAAAGGTCGCCTTCTTCCTCCCTCTTCCATTTCTGCTCTCCATTCTTTGATAGGATCTTTTGACCCTTGTATCTTTCATGATGTTGTTCAGACCTGGGATGCGGGGCTACAGCTCCTGCCCCAGGAGGCTGTCCATCTGGCCTCCTAGTGATGGACACTGGAACCCTCCCTCTTCCTTTGGTCACGCCATTCCAAGCCCTTTGTAAAATCTTTACTAGGCACTCATTTGACTCTCAGTAGCCTGAATATAAAGGCCTATTAAGATCTAAAGCGCACATAAGGTTTCTTATTTTTACTTTTGGTGTTTATAGTTGTATTGGCTCTTATTTATTCATTAACATTTATTGGGCTCGGGTACTAAACTCATCATAGCCCATAACTCCTGAAGTCCTGAGAATTTGTCAACTAAATTCTAGAGTCTAGAAAACATGGAGTGGGGCGGGGAGGATGGGAGACAAAGGGGAGGCAAGAGGCAGAAATATCACACCCTTGAGATGAAGTTCAGAGTCTAAATGCCTCGCGGCGGTCAGAAAGAAAGAAGGATCTAAACCAGGCGTGGTGGTGCAAGTGTGTAATCCCAGTACTTGGGAGGCCGAGACAGGAGGATCACAGGTTCTAGGCCAGCTTTAGCAGCGTAGAAAGACCTTCAGCAACTTAGCATGACCATGTTTCAAAATAAACCATGAAAAGGGTTGAGGGTATAGCTCAGAGACAGAATGTCCCTGAGTTCAATCCCCAGTAGAGAAAGAGAGAAAGAGAAAGACAGAAAGGAAGAGAGAGAGAGAGAGAGAGAGAGAAGGGAGGGAGGGTGGGTGGATGGATCTAGCTTAAGGATGGACATTAACAGCAACCATCCTCATCATCACCATTACTATGTGCCAGAAAGTATGCCTGACCAGTTGTCTTGTTTAAAACCTTGGGACACTTGTAATATTTTCCCCATTTTCAAGATGAGGAAACTGAGACTCAGATGAGACTAGGTGATTTGCCCAAGGCCACCTGGTCCTAAGGGGGTGGTGTGGAGCCGGGAATCTAATCTGTCAGAATGGAAATCCTCATCTCTATTTCCATGACAGTAACTATTGCTCTGGCCACTGATAGGATTTTTTTTCTGCATCTTAATAAGATATTTCAGTTTCACACCCTTTTGGGGTAAATCAGGAGTCTCAACTTCTGAAGGCCGTCTTCCTCTGGCACCGTTTCTTTAGGGTGACTTCCTGAATTTGAGGCGATGTGGCCCATGAGATGAGGGAAGAGAAGTCCTTGCAGCTGAGCCCCGGGGAGCCCCAGTCTCCCCAGTGTGTCGCTGCCCCTCGGTCCCCAGGGCTGCCTGGTCCGTCTTCCTTTTGCAGGTGTAGGACAAGTACGAGCAGACCCAGACTCCGGCTGCTCCTTGGATTCTGGCAGTTATTTGCAGGAACATCTCTCATTGCCTCACACATTCAATCCCAAGTGTCACACTGATGCCACCAAGTCTCCAGGCGCTATTCACCAGCACTGCGCCTTCGTGTCACAACAGGAAAAGGGTGAGATAGGAACTAGGGCTCCCGTAAGGAACTCTGATAAGTTTCTACATCAGGTCCTATAAAGGGGAGAAAGTGTCATAAAGACGCAGAGCAGCATGGATGCTGAAAGATCAAACGTGGAGTTAGGCAAATCAGGGTGTGAAGATTGGCTCTGCTCCTTCCAGCTGTGTGACCTCAGGCAAATTGTTTAACCTCTCTGAGCCTCCACTGTATCTATAAAGCAGAAATACTTATAACTCTCTCACAGCTTTGCTAGAATTACATGACACATGATGTTAAGTGATTTAACTCAGAGCCTGGTCCACAGGAAGTGCTAAATAAATGTTTGTTCTTACTATGGTATTATTAAATGCAAAAATACCCTACTATGAGATTTGTTTTGCAAGTTAATAAACAATTACACTAAATGACTTTTCTCCCCTACACAATCGGTCTGCTCTTTGATGGATTTGAACAAATCAGTGATCTGTTGGGGCCTCATCCAGCGCAGCTGCCCTGGTATGCAAAGCTGCAGGGGCTTGGCAGGCCGAAGGCCAGAGGTTTAACAGGGTGTGCAAGCCCAGCACAGCCCATCACCTGAGACATTGGAAAAATCATTTGAAATGTTTAAATACAAAGGAATTTGGCAAGGAGATGGAGTCAGGAATGATGACTCTCTCTGGGCCTCAGTTTCCCCATCTGCAGGAGAAGAGGGCTGAAGTTTGTGCTGCTTTTGCATCTCCGACCTTTGCAGGTGAAGTCTGACTCTGCTGGGACCATCTGAGCCCTGCACGATTATCATAGGCAGCTCCCAGTGCTGCAAGCCAGGAAACACTTGGCTTCTGGCGCCCCTCTCTTACAGCTTTGCAGGACTCACACAGGCCTAGGGCGCCTCTCCACCCCTCCTGAGCCGCCCAGCCCCAGTCCCCAGTCCCCACACCTCACCCTCCCACTGCCTGCAGCCAGGAGGACATCCTTCCAACTGGAGAGATCTCCAGACAGGGGTCATGTCCGTTCCCAGTATAAACTGCCCGATGTGTTTAGAAGGAAAGTTTTCTTTTTCTTCCATAGCTTTGCAGAATCATTCTTTTGCACATTCCGGGAATGAAAAGTTGGTTACAGAACCTGGTTTTTTTCGAGTGAAAACTTGTGCTGGGGTTAGGGAAACACTGCCATCTGGTGGCAGCACATAGAAATAACTAGACTGAGAGAGATGGGCTTCTAGTCTACAGCAACGGAAGTCACAGAATCCCCAACCGAAAGGGCGAAATAGGTCAGGCGTGGTGATGCACTGTAATCCCAGTACTTGGAAGGTTGAAACAGGAGGAGCGAAGGTTGGAGGCCAACCTCATTAACTTAGAGAGGCCCTCAGTAACTTAGCAAGACCCTCTTTCAAAATAAAATAGGGATAGGGGCGTAGCTCAGAGGTAGAATGTCTTGGGGTTCAACCTCCAATATTAAAAGAGAGAGAGAGAGAGAGAGAAGAGTCCTTAATGCTTAGATCCAATGCCCTGGCTTTATTGAGTAGCATAAATGTTGTACAGAGATGGTTTGTGAAGGACAAGACTAGAACACAGGCCTGCTGTCCCTTCTGTACTGCAGCCCTCTTCCCCATCTCTTCCCCATCTCTCCCTCTCTCTTACCCCAGCTACTTTAACCTAGAGTGCTCTGGTAACTGGGGTTGGCAGGGTCGGGATTGCTTTCATTCTGCAAGCTCCCTCCTGGTTTGTATCAACTTCATGGGAGGCAGAAGAGAAAGATCAGAGGCTATTTTTTTTTCTTTCACCTGGCAACTGGCTAAAGGGTTCACAGAGATAAGGAGAAGACAGATCAGATATCAGAGGAAAAGAGCAGTGGATTGATTTGGGAGCTGAAATTCCACTTCATGTTTCCAGCCCAGGAAGCAGTACCGCCTGCTTTAATTCTCTGGCAGTAGAGCCTGCTTTAATTCTCTGGGCCAGCAAGAAATATTTTACTAGATAGTGGAGGACACTACCTGTTAGGGGATTTTGGAATCTGAAGATAGTTGGTTCTGGGAGTTGAGTGTAGAAACCCCCACCATTTATGCAAAGTGTGAAAACCCATTCTTCTGAATATTGAGCCATGTGGTTACAGGCTCAGTCATTTCCAACTCATATTTGCATATTACTTATCGTATTTTGCAGTTCACTACATGCTTTCATGTATTTTAAATTACCTAATATTTACAAATACCCAATGGTAGGAATTATTAGTCATTACTGATGAAGAAATAGAGGCTCAGAGAAGTTAAACAACTTTCCTGAAGTCACACAACTATCAATGGCAGAAATGAAAGATGGGAGGAAACTTAGTGTTTAATCTGTTGTGGTCCAGGTGAGGTGAAAAATGCTTCTGAGGAAGCTCTCCATGGCTTCTCCCCTTGGGGAGCACCAAGAGATTGGTCACCTGCTCCTTGGTCTTCTGGTCTGACATCTACAGAAGCCCCCGGTCTTCCGGCAGCCCACCACACCCTATCAACAACGATTGCTTACTGGAAAACCGGTGGAAATAGGTTTTCATTTTAAATTGACCTGGAGAATTTTTTCCAAATATTACCATCTCTTCTCAGGGACACAGTGACCCAGCAGGACTCCTCGGCACATGGAGGCCTGGGTCCACAACACTGTCAGGAGGACACTGTGTGCGCTCATTAGCTAGACCACTTCTGAGCAAGCCAGTTGTGAATGCCCTAATGAAATAGGATTCTCTGTGTCTTCTTGTTTTATAAATACTGGATCTCTTTTGCTGGGTTCTCCTCTTTAAACAGCAGGGCCTTGAGCCATCCTTAGACCACTATGCTACTGTGTCCAGTCTTCCTAAGTGAGATGATCAAGCCTTGTGCCTTTAAGTGCCATCTCCACACTGATGATCCCTAAACTGATGCCCACAAGCCCGGCCTGTCCTTCCGCACTGCGGGCTCACAGGCAGCTTCCACTCACCACTTGCACTTGGACGATGACCATGTCCACGTCCCAGCTCCTGGCTGTCCCAACCTCTAACACCTCCTGTCACAGCCTTCCCCATCTCAGTAAATGGAAATGCTATTCCTCCACTTCCAAAGCCCCAAGTTTGGAGTCATCCCTGCAGTCCCATCTACCTATAAATCCCGCCAGCTCTGCCTTCGTAGCAGATCCAGAATGTACTGCTTCTCATCACCTCCGCTCCCCAGTCCTTCCTCTAAACTATTGCAATCCCCTCTGACCTTGTCTACCTGTCCAAAAACCAGAGCTGTGCTCTTCAGATGGAAGTCAGAACGTGCGGCCCCTTGCTCAAACCCCTCCTGAACATTCCTGTCCTGCACCCATGGTTGCCCTATAATCTAGCCCCTCTCCCCTCTTTAGCCTGACCTCATTGCCCTTCTTCCCTTGTCCCCCACCCCACACGCCATATTGCTGCTTTCTATCCTCCCCACATACACTAGAAGTAAGAGATATAAGAATGGGGGGGGGCTTCATTTTATTCCATGCTATAGCCAGTGCCTACACAAAGTTTTGAATACAGAAGATGCTCAATAAATCTTCAGTGAATCCAGTCCAGAGCTGACCCGGTTCTATCCTCTTGTGTTCACACCCTAGATTTTCTTATACTCTGCTCCCTGGCAAAGGTATCCTGTGAGCCCCAGGGCCTTCCCACAGCCTCTTCCCACCCCAGCACAGGGGCTCATGTAGGTGCACCTGCCAGTCTCCTAGCCTTCCCTGCAAGGTCCTGTTTCTCAATGGCCAATATATCTTCCCATTGGCAGTTCTGCCCTGCTCCACCCTCCGTGGTACCGACAGTAGAGCCAACAGGAACCTGGAACACAGCAGTGCTGGTGATGCACCAGGTGCGCTCAGCATCTGCCAAGACCATGTGAGTCGAGTCAGGAGCTGATGGTGCCAGATAAGGACAACAGCCTGATGGTTCCTGCATCTCCTTCCTTCCAGGTCCATATATCTGCCTCACCTCAGCCCCAACTGTGAGCTTTAAGTAAGGGAGAATGTGGAGGAAAGGAAGGAACTCAAAAAGAGAAGGGGGAAAGATTTCCAGGAGAAATAAGAAACATCAAGGAACCAGTTTGGAAGGAGTTAGACCTTTGGAGAAAACAGTAACCCCTTTGAGGGGACTAAGAATTCCAAAGACTCCCTTCGTGCCTACAATGTCACCAGCTATTCAAACTCTACAGCTTTTAGAAAACACAGGTATTCCCCTGGCTGTACAGACCAGGAATGGCAAGCCCTATTCTGTAAAGGGCCAGGTACTAAATATGTTCAGTTTTCCACCCATAATATCTCTGTTCAACCTACTCAGCTCTGCCATAGTTAACCCCAAATCAGCCCTAGACAATATGTTAAACAAAGGGGCGTGGCTATGTTCCAATAAGCTTTATTTACAAAAACAAGTGGGGGAAGAAGGTTTATCTCCTGGACCATACTGTACTGGTGCCTGGTCTAGAACTTTAAAAAATGATAGAGAAATGTTAATAATGCAGATTAAATTCTAAAACATGTCTGTAGCCATGATAACTAGCCCAAAAAATGAGGAAATAACTTTGCCGATATTTGAAAACTATCTCCCAATTCAGCAAAGAAGATGCATCATTGACAAGTGACTGAAGGCCAATATTTGAACTTAAAAAATAAAGACAGAGCTGGGAGTGGTGGCGCAAGCCTATAATCCCAGTACTTGGAAGGCTGAGAGAGGAGGATCGCAGGTTCGAGGACTGCCTCAGCGATGTAGCAAGACCCTATTTCTAAACAAAAAATAAAATTGAGCTGGGGATGTAGCTAGAGGTAGAGTGCCCCTGGGTTCAATCCTCAGTACCACAATAAATAAATAAATATAAATAAGTAAATACAAACTCAAATGTGTCATTACTCTTCCTAGTCCCAGGACTATATTGCTACATATAGTAGTCAAATAGTCAAAACAACAGCCCTGGACTTATGAGCCCAAGAATCGCTATAAGATTCTTCAACTTCTCTAACTCCTTCCTGTTTAATTTTGGTTTGGGACCCTGTTTATATTCCCATTGCTATATTGGGCTGTGGACTATTAAAATCAGTGACTATGTGTTGTTCTCATGTCCCTAATGACTGACCCACTGCTCAGCACTATGTGGAGGCTCTCTCATTGCACACGAGAGAGTCAGATTCTCTGTAGCCACTAGGGCATGACCTAGCATCCCCAGACATGGCACTGGGACAGAAAACTGTGCAGGTGCCCTATACATCCTGGCTCAGAGAAAGAAGCAGATTTTGTATTCCGGGAAGGGCAGTGGCCATGTCACCAGAAGAGCTGGGTTCAGAGCCTGACTCTGGTCTATGTAACCTTAAGCAAGCCTCTTCCCTGAATCCCTCCTGAACCCCTCCTTTTCCCCGTGTCTACCGCACCCTCTTGAGCAGCCATCACCTTCGGTCATGGTTTCTCGAGCTGCATATTCCAGGCCCTCCCCAAGTCCACTTTCAGTCCCTCCAGTGTAGACTCTGCAAAACAATAAGGAGTTCCTATCGTGGGGTATTTTGTTTGGTTGGTTTTTTGCTTTGTCTGGTTTTTTTATTTTGTTTTGTTTTGGTACTGGAGATTGAACCCAGGGGCATTCTACTTCCGAGCTAAACCCCCAACCCTTTTATTTTTTGTTTTGTAACAAGGTCTTGCTACATTGCTGAGACTGTCCTTGAACCTGTGATCCTCCTGTCTCAGCCTCCCAAGTATTGGGATTATAGGTGTGTGCCACCACACCTGGTAAGATGCTGGGCAAGGTGGTGCATGTGTGTAATCCCAGGTACTCTGGTAGCTAAGGCAAGAGGATCACAAGTTCAAGGCCAGCCTGGACAACTTAGTGAGACTCTGTCTCAAGATAAAAAATTTAAAAGGGCTGGGGATGTAGCTTAATGGTAGAGCCACCCTGGGTTCTATCCCCAGCATGGAGGAGGAGGAGGAAGAAGAGGAGGAAGAGGAGCAGGAGGAGGTTCTTACCAAATAAATCTCATCATTTCCCTTCATTATACAAAAGTCTTAAGCACTTCCACCAACAACCTTTTGTTCACCAAAACAACATGCGGGTTCTTTAACAGAGCCAGGAGCCCTCATAGCCTGCTCCCTGTCCTGGTCTTTATAGAGCCACATTTCTACCTCATCCAAGCCACATTGGTCTTTCATCTCCCCACTTACACAAAGCCCCTCGCTGCCTCTGAGCCTGCACTTTGGCTCCTCTGTCTCTCCCTCATGCCTCGTGTCATCTGGACCAATCCTCCTTATCTTAGACTTCGTGCACTGCCTCCAGAAAAAGTTTCCCAACTCCTCAGACCAGGACAAGTTGCCCCCTTGACCCATTCCCATAACCTGTTGTGCTTCTTTTTCATGACACTTGCCCCAAATGTATTTAATAAATTGTGAAATTATTTGCTTTATGTGTGTCAACCCTGGCTAGAGTGGAAGCCCCAAGTGTCCACAGTTGCACGCTTCTGCCTCCTGCCCTCTTCCCATCCAACAGACAGAAGAGGCACCATAAGCGTACAGAATGACTAGCAGGAGGAGCTTTATCTCTCTGAAACTGTTTCCTTGTTTACAAATGACAATGATGCCCACTTCACAGGACTATTGTGAGGATTCAATCAGATAACCCCTGCATGGTGTCTTGTATATGTTAGACAATAAATGTTTGTTGAATGACTCTAAGCGCTATAGCTTCTAAGATGCCACCATTTTTAATGGGTCTAACATGAGGACTAGGTTAGTAATTAGCACTTGTGAAGATTTCTTTATTAGGTGATTAATGCAACTTAAACCTTGGGTGTTGAGGCTAAGGTATTATTAAGACAAGTGTTGATTGGCATTTGCTGGGCATGGACAGGTGTCTCATGCCAGACCAGGACACGGTGGAGGAAGTGTTGTCCTGGGGGATGGGTTCACCATGAGCTGGGGAGACGGAATGGAGCTGTCCATGCAAGGGGATCCTGACGTGCAGGTCAAGGTGCAATGATGCTGCTGAGCTGCTGCTTTCAAGACTCGGCCCAGGACTCTCTCTTTCTTAGGGAGTTCATAGGTAGTGTGCTCAAAGTAAGGGGACAAACTAAGAGAAGAAAGGCATGGATCCAGGACACACTTAATCCAACACCGGCAATGGCAGACTGGAATTCCCAGGACCGTGAAAATGGGGAGCCCAGGAAGGCAACTGAACTTCCAGCCAGTGTGGCCACCTGAGCAGGCTGGAGGGCTCAGGGACATTATATGTCTGACTTTGTAGTTGTTGTTTGTTTTTTTTGTTTTTATTTTTGTTTTGTTTGATACTGGGAATTGAACCCAGGGGCATTCTACCTACCTCTGAACCACACCCCAGCCCATTTTATGTTATTTTTGAAACAGGGTCTCAGTTGCTGAGACTAGCCTCAAACCTGTCTCTAGTCTCAACCTTCAAAGTACTGGGATTACAGGCATGCGCCACCATGCCTGGCTTCTCAGGGAGAGATGTTAACCAGGAAAAGATAGCACTGATGGACTATCTAACCAGGAAAAGATAACGCTGATGGACTATCTCATGGAGAGTAGAGTTGAAGAAAGAATTGGGAGAAAGATTGATGATAGGTATTTAGAAAACCAAGCAAAGAAAAAATGATGTTATTGTGAACTCTATAGTGAGACTGGAGGCAGGAGGTAGAGGAGGATGAGGAGGAGTAAAAGAAAAAATATATAAACCTAACACATCACATGAATGATATTTACATAGTTATAAATGCTGACCTTTGACTTAGCCAAAATGGTACTATCACCACCTGGAGGATGGGGGGGATAATTATGCACATGGGTGGGGATGATGGACCGGATGTGAAGAAGGCACTGTAAGTGAACTAGTCCTTATCATGAATGGTAATAAACTCAATAAATAATACAAGAAGCCAGAAACGCCATCGAGAAATACGGGGGGAAAGATCAGAAGCAACAGCTGACAGAGTTGGAGCTGAGGGCTGAGAGGAGGGGAGTCACCCCACTCTTGTTTATTGCAAGCCTATGGTACTATTTGAATGTTTCAACTATAAACATGTATTCCTTTGATTAAGAAGTAATAAAAATAAATTTAAAGCAAACCAAAGAGGGAGTGTGACAATGTTTGAGTGATTTATTATTTTTCTGTATTTCTTAGTTTTTTAAGAAAATGCCCACCTTTAAATTTTATATGGGAAAAAGACAAAATCTTTGATTTTGACAAAATATTTTTGACAGAATTTTGAAACCTAAAAAGGAACATCAGCTGTAAACAGAAAGATAATTGGAAGGTTTGTCCTGGAGAGAAGTGGTAGAAGGGGCCAGGAGGTTTCCTTGGTGATGGATTGGGGGTGGGTGATTAACCATCTGCCTGAGCATCGCAGGGATGTACGTGGTCCAGAAGAATTCCTTATTCCTCCTGCATCTCTGCCCACCACCACCCACATCCATCCCAAATCGCTTCAGCATCCATAATTACAGGGCCCCAGGTGCTAGCTGCTCCACCCCCTCATGGTATCCCAGCTTGGGATCAGTGGGTAATGTGTACGTACATGTCCTCGATTTTTTCCATTCTTTTTAAATTGTGCTAACATACACAAAAAGTACAATCCCCCATCTTAGCCATCTTAAGTGTACTATTCACTTAAATACATTTATGCTGTTAAATACATTCATAATGTTGTACAACGTTACTGCCACCCATCTCCAGAATTCTTTTCATTTTTATAAAATGAAAACACTGAACCCATTAAACAATAATTCCCTAGTCTTCCTCCTCTGTGCCCTGGCAACCATTGTTCTATTTTCTGTGCCTATGGTTTTGACTGCTCTGAGTCCCTCGTATAAGTGGAATCACACAGTATTTGCCTCTCTGTGTCGTGCTCCTTTCACACAGCATAATGTCTTCAAGGCTCATCTCTGTTGTAGCATGTTTCAAAATCCCCTTCGGGTTTTTTTTTTTTTTTGTGGTACTGGGGATTGAACGCAGGGGCGTTCTACCTCCGAGCTACACCCCCGGCCCTATTTTTTATACTTTATTTTGAAACCAGGTCTCACGAAGTTGCGGAGGGCCTCACTAAGTAGCTGAGGCTGGCCTTGAACCCGGATCCTCCCGTCTCCGCCTCCCAAATACTGGGATTACAAGCGTGCGCCACCACGCCCGGCTTAATCCCCTTTGTTTTTACACTAACAGTCCATTATATGCATATACTACATTTCACTTATCCACACAGCCATCTATGGACAATTGACTTGCTGCCATGTTTTAGTTATTGTAAATAATGCTGCTATGAACACGGGTGTACAAATATCTCTTCAAGATCCTACTTTCCTTTTTGGGGAGGAGATATATTCCCAAAAGAAGAGTTGCTGGATCATGCGGTAAATCCATTCTAATGTTTGTTTGTTTTTTTTTTTTGAGAACCTGCCATACCATTTTCTGTAGTGGCTGCACCATTTTCCAACCCCACTAACAGTGCACAAGGATTCTAATTTTAGACTTCACGCCCTCACCAATGCTTGTTATTTTCTGGGTTTTGTTTTTTGGATAGTAGTCATCCTGCTAGATTTGAGCTCTCATTGTAGTTTTGATTCGCATTTCCCTAACAATGAGTGACACTGAGCATCATTGTATGTGCTTATTAGCCTTTATTTTTGACTTGTTGCTGTCAACAAGAGTCATGGCACACTCTGTGTAATCCTCCTTTATAGCACTCAGCACAGAGCATGGGCAATTAGGCACTGAAAATACTTAATGAAGGTGCCCAGGGGAGGGAGCCAACCTGCACGGCTGAGCACATGGGCTTCGGGGCCTTTTAGAGATGGTTTGACTCCTACCGTTCTACACCTACAGTCTGCTGGCGATCGGAGCAAAGCACATCGTTCTCTGGGTTTCCTGGTTTGTAAAATGAGAGGACAAGAGCCTCAGTCACGGGGCTGTTGTGAGGATCAAGTGTGATAATGCAGAGGGGCACATCCTAAATGCACAATAAATGCCAGCAATTTTAATTATCTGCTCTCATTTGTGGTACAAATACAAGGAAGTCACCACTATCAGTCACTTCTTAACATACAGGCAATTGACACATTCAACTGGAAAATATTTTCAACTAATTTTCACTTTATTTTTTTAACATGCTTTTATTGGTGCATTGGAGTCTTACGTTGCAATGAATATCTATTTGATGTTAACATATATGCACACAGCTCTTAGTGCCCCCCCTGCCTCCCCCACCCGTATGAAGTACCAAGAATGATGTTGGTATATTTTCACATGTACATATTATTTATGATAGTAATTCCATTAATTCCCTTCTTTCTTGTCTTCAACATCTTGAAACATGGTTGAAAACATTGTTTTTATTTTCAACTTTTTATAAAATTTTTACATTGTTGAAAACATAGTCAATGGTACTAAAAAAAGTATCAAGAGCACCCCCCCCCAAAATCAAGGCCAAAACAAAACAGCAAGCCCTTTTTCCACTACTCTCATATCCCAAATCTATTTCTAGAGGTAAACTCTTTAACCTCTTTCAGTTTTTCTTCTAATATCTGCATCCATAATTTTAAGTAGTGGGCCCATGCTGCTATTTTTTGACATGTCAATTTTAGACATTGTAGCAAATGAAGATTTCACTCTCTTAACACCCCACTGCCCCACCCCTTCCTCCAAATGCCACAACTTTGTGTCTAATCAATAACCAGTATGTGCATTTTAGTGACTATGTGCACCTTTATTTTTTTATCCATTAGTTAGGTTATACACCATGACTGCCTTTCCTTTCTTCTTTCTTTTTTTTTTTTCCATATTGGGGATTGAACTCAGGGGCATTCTACCTCTGAGCTACACCTCCAGCCCTATTGTATTTTTTCATTTTGAAACAGGGTCTCACTAAGTTGCTGAGGCTGGCTGCTAACCTGCCATCCTCCTGTCTCAGCCTCCCACCTTTCCTTTCCTGAATGCTGCCTTGTTGTTTTTCCAGGAGTTAGCCATTGCCTCTTTTACTTTTCATGCACTTGGTTTTCTTTGTACCTTTCAGTAGTTTTTATAAATGTAACAATATGTCTGTTAAATATGTGGTCAATACTACTTTCCAAATGCTTAGGCCAATCAGATAGTTTGTCTCTTCCCCTGGCGCTGTCCATTCTGCAGTTTCTATCTCTTGTCTCCTTGGACCTGTTCTCTGAGACCCCTCTGGCCATGCCCCTGTGTTGTATGGTGTCCCTATTTCCCAAACCCCATTTCTTCCACTTTCTTGATTGATGTCCTTTCTCTAATAATGAAGAACATATTCTAATAATATGTATAACTGAGTCTGGGTATACAGGAGGTCAAATTTTAAGAGTCCTATGTCCCTGATATTTTAACTCCTCCTTCACATCAGGTCTTTTATTGAGCTGGGTGTAGAATTTCAGATAAAACCCATTTTCTCTTAAGAAACTCTAAAAGCATTTTTTTCTTTTAGTATCCAATATTGCTACAGAGAAGTCTAATGTCATTCTGAGACTACTCCCTTTGCATATGACTCATTTTTTCCGTTGGAAGCTTTTAGGACCTTCTTGTTCTAAAATTTCACAAGGATGATTGTGTGTGTGTGTGTGTGTGTGTGTGTGTGTGTGTGTGTGTGTTAATCCATTCTTTTGGGTATAGGATGGATCTTTTCAATCTGGAGACCCATTGCCTTTCATTATGGAAATTTTTTAAATATTCTTACCCTACTTTCCTCTCTGCTGCTTCTGAAACTTTTTCTGGTCACATGCAACCTCCTGAGTTGATTCTCTGTTGTTTTCAAAATCTAGTTTTATTGTTTCAACATGGTTTTCTAAACTTCTGTTCAATTTTTAAAATTTTTATTTTGCCTTTTGTGTTTTTAACTTCCAAGGAGCTCTTTCCTCTTCAGTAATCAATCTGTTTCTAGGGCAACATGCTTCAGGGATTCAATACCTTTATTCTTCTGAAGGATTATAATCATATGAATATTTCTATGTTCTAACTTAATATAAATTTCCCTGTCATTTCTCCGCTTGTTACACTACCAAGGTTCTTCTTCCTCTTTATTTTATTCTCTCTTTCCTGTTGGAAGTTTCATCAAAAGTAATCCTATCTTTTGGTCGCTGAGACTGAGGTAGAAGCTCTGGGCTCAGGGTGAAGGCCTGACCAGTGGCCCTCACTAGAAGCTGATGAGCCGGGGGTGAGCTGCCTTTTCACTGAGAAGATCCCAAAAATAAGGTGCTGAGCTGCTTTCTCTTGGATAAATCACTTCTCCAGGAAGGAGCCTTCCAGTCTTCTGCCTGAGGCAGAGGGCAGGGGCTGGTGTAAGCTTGGCTGCCAGCGTTCCAGGACAAGAGCTGCAGTCTTACCTGTGGACTTGCTCATGTTCATTTTCTGGATGGTATTGTACTCTGCACGCTGCTGTTTCTCCATCTCTCTCACCCAGAAGACAGCAAAGTCTCCTTATTACTTGGAATGGGAAAAAAGGGCCTAACATCCAAATTCTCGGTATTCTGAATTCCAACACATCCCCATCTACTGCTCCTTATGCTAACACCTGCTACCACCAGGCTTTAGCCTTTCTACAGATCTTCCCAAGAAAGTGGCTTGTTTCTTATTGATACCAACTGTGCCCTAATTCCCCACAAGCACGCAGGTGACTGCTGCCTCCACTCTTGTAAATCAATGGCCACTTCTCATTGGTCAATTTTTTATTTCTAAATTTATTGAAATTTTCTATCCTTTGATGTCTCCTCTCCCCCCCCCTTTCCCTTACTCTTTGTTTCTTTTTTTTTTTTTTTCAGTTGAGGTAAGATTCACATAACATGAAATTCACCATTTTTTTTGTGTGTGTGTGACCAGGGATTGAACCCAAGGGCATTCTACCTCCGAGCTATACCCCCAGCCCTATTTTTTATTCTTTATTTTGAAACAGGGTCTCACTAAGTTGCAGAGGGCCTCACTAAGTAGCTGAGGCTGGCTGTGAAACTGCAATCCTCTCATCTCAGCCTCCCAAGTACTGGGATTACAAGTGTGTGCCACCATGCCTGGCAAATTCACCATTTTGACCATTTTAAAGTGTACAATTCCATGACAAGGGTAGCTTATTCACAGTGTTGTACAACTATCACTTCTATCTAGTTCCACAATATTTTCATCACTCCAAAAGGAAACCCTGTACCATTAAGCATTTACTTCCCATTCTACCTTCCCCCTAGCACCTGGGAATCACCAATCTGCCTTCTGTCTATGGATTTGCCTATTTGGGATTTTTTGAAAAATGAAATCATCCAATCAGATACTTTGTGACTGGCCTTTCATGTAGCATGATTTGGGGGAGGGGTTACTCCCAGCCCTTTTTATTTATTTATTTTTATGTATTTATGTATTTATTTATTTATTTATTTATTTATTTATTTATTTGCGGTACTGGGGATTGAACCCAGGGGCATTCTACCTCTGGGCTACACCCCCAGCCCTATTTTTTATTCTTTATTTTGAAACAGGGTCTCACTAAGTTGTGGAGGGTCTCACTGTCTCAGCCTCCCTAGTACCAGGATTACAAGCATGCAACACCACGCCTGGCTTTATTTTTATTTTGAAACAGGGTCTCACTAAATTGCTGAGGCTGTCCCCAAACCTGGGATCCTCTTGTCTCAGTCTCTCAAGTACTGGTATTACAGGCATGTGCCACCACACCCAGCTCTAGCATGATGCTTTTAAAGATAAAACATGTTTAGCATTTATCAATACTTCATTTTTTATAACTGCATAGCAATCCATTATATGTATACACCACACTTTGATTATCTATTCCTCAGTTGATGGACATATTTCTAGCTCTTTATTCGTTTCCCATAAGGAATTGGAGTTGGGAAGGGGAAGTAATAGATAATGTGAGTGGCCAATCTGATGTGTTTAGCCAAAACAGTGCTTCCAAGAATTAGTGCAAGTTCCACCTTGCCAACCAGACAGCAATCTGAATTTCATTTGTACCTGTTTAGAAAATAAGCTCTATACCAGTGCTCATTAGAATTACCATCAAAAGGATATACTCTAAGCCAGGCGTGGTGCTGCACACCTATAATCCCAGCATTTGGGAGACTGAGATGGGAGGATCACAGGTTCACAGACAGCTTCAACAATGTAACAAGACTCTTGGCAACCTAGCCAGACCCTGTTACAAAACAAAAAGTAAAAAAGGGCTGGGGTACAGCTTGGAGGTAGAATGCCCTGAGTTCAATCCCCATTACCCCCCTGCGTCCCCCCCCCCACACACAGAAGGATATAGTCCAGACCATCAGTGTCACAAATAAAAATCTCTTCCTCTTCTCTGGCCTGGTGTCTCCCAACCAGTTGAAGAAACTCCAGGGGAAAAAAGGGGGGATATTGGAAAGGCAATCCCAAATTGTTTGGAATACCATGACTATTTGCATATTAGATGAGTATGTTTTAAACCCAAGAATATTTATACTTAAGTATGGAATTGATAAAGTATTTCAAAACCCATAGAACAATATTTTTGTGTTAAAGAATAATTCATAGTATTTTAAGAACATGTAATCTCATTATACAAAATTTTATTCTATAGACTAAAATTGAAGCCAAGCAACCAGGAGGCATGAGCAGCGCCCCATTTGGAGAAGTGGCATGAAAAGGTAAGTGTATGTCCTTGGGTGTTACTGCTCATTTTCTGAATATCCTAGGTAGGTACAATGTGGCCATCTAGAGAAAAATAAAAAATAAAAATTGAGATGTTCTTGTGTCAGAATTCACCAGAGAGGTTTCATTCCTAAGTCAATACTTAGAATGAAAGAGTGTGGGAAGGTGCCTATCTCAGACTCCTGAGTGTATTTTTTTTTTTTCAGTACTGGGGATTGAATCCAGGGGCATTCTGCCTCCGAGCTATACCTCCAGGCCTACTTTTTATTCTTTATTTTGAAACAGGGTCTCACTAAGTTGCGGAGGGCCTCACTAAGTAGCTGAGGCTGGCCGTGAACCCAGATCCTCCAGTCTCAGCCTCCCAAGTACTGGGATTACAAGTGCGCGCCACCATGCCCGGATCTCCTGAGTGTATTAAACATAGAAAATGTGAAGCACTCCTGGAGAGGGTGGTGCATATTCCCTGAAGCTCAGCCAACAAGGTAAATGGAAAAATTCAAGCCCCTACCCTACCCTGAAAAAAAGAGCTTAAGGCACATTTGCGTATTTACTCAGCCAGACCTTTTGGCACCACTGGGCACAAGGCTAACCTTCCTTTGTCCTGGTCTTGGAAAAGAGAAAGTCTTTCCTCTGCAGCTTTCTTGGGACTGCCAGGCCAGTAGAGCTTCAGCCCTTCCCCAAAGGGCCTGCGTAGAATTCCTGGACTCGAACATTCCAGCTTCCCTGATGACCAGGTTTGGGCATTAGCTCCAGGCATGTACAGCTGGAGTTTTCTCCCTTCAACTGCAATCTCTCCTGACAGCAAAGACATAGGCCTCATCATGAATAAAACCATAAAGGGTCACACTATAGGTTTCTAGCACTCTGCCCACAGTCCCCAGGGCCTGGGAGGCAAGTTCCTTGACACAAGTATCAAATGCTACTGGCAGACGAGTGGTCCCAAAGTGCACAAAGATCTTAGTCTGTCTTCTGAGCCCATGTGCAGGTGAACACAGCACCAGGCTTTACAGAGAAACCAAGACTGGAAGCCCACAAGGAGGGCAGGCCAGCAAAACAGAAAGGCAAGGAGGGACACAGGCCACAACGAGTTAGTCAGCATACTTATGAGGCAGCTAAAGGAAGGGTGCTTAGGATAGGCGGGTGCAAGTATTGGTGATGTGGTCCAGGCAGGCACCATAAAGCCGTCCACTTCTGGTCAGACCCATCACCCTCAGTGAGACTATCCCTGTAACCATCATCATACCAATACCATCGTCACCAACTAGAATAAACCGAGTGAGTGACCATACATACATCATGCAATTCATCACGCCCAACATGCCCATCCCAGACTCTCAGCACAGCCTTGCTATCATTACCATCAAGTGCCAAGGTGTGCGTCGTGCTGTGGTCCTCTGGTAATGAAGGAAGAAAACTTGAGGCTGCTCCCAGCCCTGTAGGAATGCACTATCATCATCATCGTTATTAGCTAAGATGTAGTGAATGTTCACGATGTGCTAGGCACTGCGTAAGCATGAAACCCAACAATACCCTGTAAGATATCAATGTCCTCATATTACACATGAGAAGACAGATTTGGAGAGGTTCAGAGATGCGTCTAAAAGCACACAGCTAGGCAGTGGTCCTAGGCCGTCTGGCCTTATGGCCCACACGACTCACTGGGATGTAGTACTGACTCCCACGGCCTTCTCCAGAGGTCCTCAAGTTGGCGCATGTGCAAGAGGACCCATTGAGGACAAGAAGGAACAGTGGACCTGCTATTGGTTGTTTCTCATTCCATCCTTTTCAGTGTGTATTTTATAATGTACTTGATTTACCAGCATAAGACAGTACATATATAATTTATAAGTAAATAAGTCATAGATAAGCACCCAATTATCTACTGATAGAAGTCTGCAGTCAAAAAGGCTAGCAGACCACTGGTCTTGAAAAAATTGGCATGACTAATCCCGTAGATAAGCGAGTGGAAAAATCAAAACTGGGCTTAGTGTACCCCTGGGGAACAGCTGTGCTACCATAGCCCACAGCTACTGAAAAAGCAGGAACTTGCTCTCACAGGGAACACCCATTGTTGGCCATACCACTGCTCCGAGAAATAAGAGTCTGCCCTGCCAGAGACCTGGGGAAGAGTCTTTCCAGAAGGCAGCCTCCCAGCTCTCCTCTATCCTTTGTGTTCTGAATAAGAATTTCCACACTGAAAGCTCAATTCCAGGTACAACCCAAGATAGTATCAAAACGATAGGTAAATATAGGCCCGGCTTTCTGGCTAGGCAAAGCACACAGTGCCACAGGGGAAAATATGGCCTGATTTGTATCTCTTGTGGTTGTGGCGTCTTCTTGGAGAGTAGTGGGAGCAGGGCCCAACAGACTGCGCTACCGAGAAAGCCGTGGGGAGAGGCCAGGGTGCCCGGGGTGACCTCAGCTTTCCTGGGAAGGGAGAGGATGAGGACGAGGCGCTTCTCTATGACATGTGAGATGAAGCAAAAAAGAGGTATGAAGGAGCCAGGCTGATGTGACAACTCTGTGGACCCTAGGGCCAACTGGTGGTCTGTCCTGGAATCACAGAAACTCAGAGGTGGGAGAGGTTTGACTGGTGCCACCTCTCCCCCAGGTGGAGGAGCCAAGGGGTGGTTTGGAGGAAGACTTTAGAGTTTCCATAATCTTCATCTGCAAACCTCCAAGTTGCCCCAAATAAACACACACTCTAAAAGGGAAAATGGTGCCAAGCGTGGTGGCGCACACCTATAATCCCAGTACTTAGGAGACTGAGATAGGAAAATTGCAGGTTTGATGCCAGCTTTAGCAACTTAGTGAGGACTTCTGCAATTTAGTGAGAACTTGTTTCTAAACAAAAAGTAAAATAGGGCTGGGGGTGTAGCTCAGAGGTAGTATGCCCTTGGGTTCAATCCCCAGTACCACAAAAAATAAATATAATAAAATAAAATGAGAAATGGTGCTTGATTTGCACATGCTGCTTCAAGGAAAACCATCACCCCACTTAAGAGATCAGTACTCCTAAGTCTCTCCTACGTAGGAATTTTGGAAACACCAATATCCACCCCTCCCTACACATTCAGTGCCCTATCCATCCTACAAGTGTTCAATGTCCCTATAGACCAGGACCTCGTAGCCCCTGGAGGAAGCCCACCCCATCTGTGGGTGGCACCATCTAAACATTTTTCCCTAGCCATCTAGTCATAGAAGTTTTGAACCTAAAAAGAGTCACATTACTCTGGTATCCCAATTACTCCCTAGCTTCTGCATATTAGAGAAAACATATGACCTTCACTTTCTGTGACTGGCTAATCTCACTTAGCATAATGTTCTCCGGGTCCTTCCATTTTCTTGCAAATGACATAATTTTGTTCTTCTTTATTGCTGAATAGAATTCCATTTGTGTATTTCCCATAATTTTGTAATCCATTCATTTGTTGATGGACACCTACGTTGGTTCCATAATTTGGCTATTGTGAATTGTGCTGCTATGAACATGGGACTCCAGATAATGGAGGAGAAACCTCAGTGGAGCCAGGGAGGTGGTCTAAGGGAAGGGGTAGGGGAAGATTGAAGTTCATTAGTGGAAATATTACCATCGACTATGTGTACATATGTGAATTTACCAATGTCAATTCAGTACTCTGTATTGGGAAGGGGGGAAATGGAGGCGGGGGGGTCACCAAGTGCTGTGTGCATGTATGTCACTGTCAACATGATTTACATTACAATGTGAGACTATAATGCGCCAATAAAAGCATATTAAAAAGAGTCATATTCCTTTTAAACTAGTAGTTAATTTCTTAATTCTGCACTAAGGAAGTGCTTCTCTATATGATAAAAATTCTACACAAAAATATGGCTTCATGACACTTTAAATAAACATTTGGAAACAATGGAAGAATAATAATAAAAATGATATAACCACTAGATTTGATAACATTCAGGCATTTAAAATGATGCTCATATAGAGAGCGTAGCAATATTAATTCTGCACTAAGGATGTGCCTCTTTGTGTGTGTGTGTGTATGTGTGTGTGTGTGTGTGTGTGTGTGTGTGTGTGTGTTACTGGGGATGGAAACCAGGGACATTCTACCTCTGAGCTACACCCTCAGCCCTATTTTTATTATTTTATTTTGAAACAGGATGTCACTAAGTTGCAGAGGGCCTCACTAAGTTGCTGAGGCTGGCTGAGAACCTGCGATCCTCCTATCTCAGCCTCCCAAGTACTGGAATTAAAGGAAGTGCCTCTCTATATGATAAAAGTTCTACACAAAAATATAGTTTCATGACAATATTTAAAATAATAAACAAAAAATGACAAACAAAAATAAATAAATAATAAGCATTTGGAAACAATGGAAGAATAATAACAAAAATGTTACAACCACTCCATTTGATAATGTTCAGGCATTTAAAACGATGCTCATATAGAGAGCGTAGCAATACAAAAAGATGCTTATGATGTCAAAATGCTGAAAAAAGAAATCAGGACACTAAATTCAATATTCATTAGGCTCAATTCATATTTCTAAGAAAATCTATTCATAAAAATGCCTAGAAGTGATCTCACTTACATGAGACAGTTAGAAAGTCAAATTTCATAGAAACAAAAAGTAAAATGGTGATTGACAGGGACAGGGGGAGTGGGGAATGGGGAGTTAGTGATTAAGGGTACAGGGTTTCAGTTCAGGGTGATAAAAAGATCTGGAGACATGGTAGTTAGGGTTGTACAACAATGTGGACGTATTAATGCCACTGAACTGTACACTTAAAAATGGTTACAACTGTAAATTTTATGTTATGTATCTTTTACCACAACAAAAATGCATCATAAAAACGACGAGGAGGAATAAACCAAAAGTTAAGGGTACTTGTATTTGGGAAGACTTTGTATGATGTTTTTTCCCTAGTTTTCTGAATTCTCCAAAATGTATATGAGAAATATATTTAATTGATCATGTAAAATCCAATAAACTTTGTTTTTCAAAACAAATTTTAACATGACATTGAATTACAATGTCTAATGTCTTTCTACACATCTTTCAAGGGCACTAATAATACATTCTTCTCACTTAGATATTTTTCCTGGCCTAAATTCCCCTGCCCATTTTACAGAAGAGGAAACTGAGGCTCAAAAAGGTTAGTTGATCTCCCAAGACCAGAGTGTGCTGGCAGGGATAGTTTTGATGGCAACGACCATGGAAATCTTAGGCCATTTTTGCTGAATGTGACTGGCACAGATCAACATTTTTCAGGATTAGACATTCATTTTGCCCTTGGACACACATTTCTCTAAGATATAGAGAAACAGCCCATCCATTAATTGGAATTCCAGCCAACCTCTGCCTTCTATTAAGTCTCTAGCTTCCATGAGAGAGAAACATAGGTTTTAAAAAATGTTGCGTTTACGAGCCGGGTGTGGTGGTGCACACTTGTAATCCCACTATTTGGGAGGCTGAGATAGGAGGATCACAGGTTCGTGGCCAGCCTCAGCTACTTAGTGAGGCCCTGTTTCAAAATAAAGAATAAAAAATAGGGCTGGTGATGTAGCTCAGAGGTAGAATCCCCCTGGGTTCAATCCCCGGTACCACACACACCAAAAAAAGTTGCATTTAATCCAAAAAAGACAATTCTTCAATGGGTTCTAAAACCAGTGGTTTTAGAACATTTAGAATGGGTTCTAAAACATTTCAACAAATGTCCCCCAGTTTCTGCTTCTCTGAATTAGGACCCTGGGGCCTTGAAAGTGAAACATTAATGGCTCAGTTAGGCTCAGGAGATGGGATGCCCCGAGGTGGGAAATTTAGACTCATCTATTTTTTAATTTTTTCTAACCAGGGCTATTAATGATTTAATATTATAATTTTATCCATTTTCATCAATTTCAATATTAAATTGCCTAAAGCGTCTATTTCTCCCACATTCTGGTTGGTTTTTTACTTCCAATGAGTCAGCAGAGGGTCCAGAGAACGCATCTCACAGGATCTGAGTGGCACCCTGATGAATCCGCAGCTGGAGACTAGGTATCACCTGGCCTGGTCTCCCTCTGCCCTCATCCCCAGCTCACTCTAATTTGCCCTGATTCCCAGTTCAGTGACCTTTGCACTGCTGAAGAATGAAAAAAAAAATCAGGTGGTGAATGTCAAACTCAAGAACTATTCATAAGCCCTTCGCTAAATCCCCTGAAACAAAGGAAAGCACTTCAGGTATCCAGCACCTGGTAATTAAGGAACAACGCCTCATTAGTAATAGAGGGAATATGGAGCAATGAGAGGGCTCGACCAGAACTCCGGCTGAGCCCAGAGAACCAGCTCGGGCAGTGGAGGAGACAAATAGATACCATGAGTCAGTCGGGTCTAGTATCCCCTGAAAGCCATTGAATCCAGAGGGCCTTCTGTGAATCAACACAGAACTGGCCTCTGGGCTTCCAAGCTCTGTGGAAGTCACAACAGTAAGATGGGATACCTTGTAGGGAAGGGGGGAGCGACCACAGGGAATTCAAAGCAAAAGATCTTACGTATAGGAAACAGGCTTCATTCATTGCGAATGTCACCTCTGGCTGGTGGAGCCACCCGGAGCTGTGCTGAGAAAGATCTGCGTCTACAATCACAATGAGAAGGAGCAATGACATCTGCCTTCACTAAGGTGTGGGGTCAGGGGGTGGCGGCATCTGTGCCAGGCCTGTATTTGCCATCCCTGGCCCAAACTGTCATGAAAACTTCTTTTCCAAAAAGAGGCTGCCCAGGCAACATCGGTCGCAGGCAAAATTGAGAGGAAGATGAAGATGCTTTGAGCACACCTAGCTTCCCTCTAGCATCTTCCTCCCCGCTGATGTCTCCAGCACCCAAGGAACTTTCTGTTCTCTCCCTAATATATCTCAGCCTCTCGTTTGCTCCAGGGAGCTTATGGAAAGCGACAGTTGAAAGGGTGGAATCGCCATGTCCATCTAATGAGCTGATGAGTAGGAACTGGTTAGCAGGAGGGGAAGAGAAAAGGGCTTCTCCTTCCTCCTGAACTCACTCCCACCCCAAAGGTGGTAGCAAACTCTGGCTCCAGTGAAAGAAAATTGCTGGCCCTGAAGAAGGGGGAAATTAATGTTCCCACTGCTTACTCCCCAGCCCCAACACTGGCTTCCTTCCTCGGTGACAAGCACAAAGACAAAGACTCACAAAATCTAGAGGCACTGAAGAGACGGTCCCACCGTTCTCATAAGCCTAACTAGAAGCATCATGTGTGACCCAAGGATGAAGCCACGTGGTCCTTTTTCTGGGTTTACTACCTTCCTCCAAGCAGCTACAACTAATTCACCTTAACAGTCCTTCCACCCACTCCCAACCTGGGATCCAGGAGCCAAAAGGACAAAAGGACAGAGAAGGAGAGATGCGAACAGTGGAAGAAGTCTTAGATATCAGTTTTCCAATGGATGTGCATGGGTTCCATTTGGTTTCATCTGCATAGAGAAATGCCCCTCGGGATGGCTGAGGTCCTCAGGGCTTGGCATTCAGTCTCTGGTGGCCTTGTCCACGTCTCAGAAGCCACTGCACATACAGGTTCATTGGGGGTGGGAGACGGGAGACACTGCAGAAGAGAAGTGAGGACAACCGGGGCCATCTTTCTTCCTCATCAAAATGGAAGCTTGGACAGTAGGCAGAGAATTTAGACAAGGCGCAGGCTGTTTTTGCTGCATAGGCTCACTTTACTCAGGAATTCCCCCCAAACACATCATCCAAAGGTGACTGGAAGCTGTGCATGCAAACCTCTAAGTTCCTCAACCTACTTCTCTGCCCCCAAACATAGCAGGGACATTTAGTAAATGATAAATAAATGGATGAACCAATAGCTGACTTTGGTCCTTCAAGATCTACCCAAAGTTCTACCCAAAGATAGACCTCTTTGTTTTTTGTTGTTGCTGTTGTTTTTGTTGTTGTTGCTTTGTTTTGTTTTGTTTTGTTTGTGGTACTGGGGATTGAACCTAGGAACATTCTATCTCTGAGCTACACCCCTTGCCCTATTTTATTTTTTATTTTGAAACAGGGTCTCACTAAGTTGCGGAGGGCCTCACTAAGTTGCTGAGGCTGGCCTCAAACCTGCAATCCTCCTGTCTCAGCCTCCCAAGTACTGGGATTACAGATGTGTGCCGCCATGCACAACTCAAAGACATACCTCTTTGAATGTCTCAGATGCCCTCAGCTAGAGAGGATGAAAAAACAGTCTTCCCTATCTCTCCATGGAGGCGACTGCTCTCCGTAAGCCTTCCCGTAGCTAAGTTAGCCTCGCTGAGAGATCCTGTTAACTCGTACCCAGATCTAGTCCACCCAGTCAGGACATGGCAACCCCAGCAGGCCAGCCAACCTGGCTCCTGCCTTGCCAGGCCGACTGCTCCCCTCTCCCCACAGCCACCAGGGAGAAGATGGGCAGTACATGGCACAGGTGAATTGCAAGGGCTTTAGGTCAGGCCAACTGTGGAATAAATCACAGCTTAGTCATTTTGGGCTGAAAACCTTAGTAAGTTACTTAACCCTTCTGTGTCTCCATTTCCCACACCTACCTCATTAGCATCATGCTACCGCCACTGGATTGTGAGTCACAGTGAGGGGCTGCCAGGCCGTTCCACTGTAGCGCATTCCATTCACAAAGCGCCCCGTGTGTGTGGCACCCCCTAGAGTTGTGTGTTGCTCATTGCATGCAGTGGTCCTGCCACTAGAACAGGGGTTTTGTCTGTCCTGTCCCTTGATCTACCCTACCCGCCTAGTGCCTGCCTTGTACTAGAAACTCAATAAATGTGGTTGGGTGAATGAATAGGACTTTCATAAGGATTTAACTAAATTATTTATGTAAAGGGGCTGGCTCTTGAGTCAATGCTCAATACATGTTAGTAGTGATTGTCATTGTTTAAAAGGTTATTAAGTTAATGGGAAAAGCCCATCGCCCCAGCCTGGCTTTATAAGTCCATGGGTCGTGGACATGACCATGCTCCACATGAGGATAGCTTTTCTCACATCCTCTCGCTAGGTCACCTGCTTGGCCTGGCCTGGCTCCATCCTGGCCCTGATCCAGCTCTAACTTCAGCTGACCCCAAAGTCACTGCAGAACAGCAGGGCTGCCATCTGGCTGCCAAGAGGGCGGCCGCCTCATCTTCGCGTAAGAGCCAGGACTTTCCTCTTCTCCGCCTTTTCTTGGCTCCCTCCTTTGGCACCGGGGCCCCTATTCAGCAGCCCAGTTCCACTCAAAGGCCACAGCTCCTTCTTGGAAATGGCACAGACCTGAAAACAAGGGGCTCAAACACCTTTGCCAGCAGGTGCATTGCACAATGACAGCCCCATGTTCCGGGTGGAGGGAGCCCAGTTTCAGAGCTGAGGGCAGAGAGATTTCCTACACCGGAGAGGCTGTGTGGACTCTCAAGCTGCTTCTCCTCCAAAGGCACAGATTTGGTTTTGAAAATAAGACAACTCTGGCCTAAGCCAGGCGTGGTGGCTCACACTTGTAATCCCAGTACTTGGGAGGCTGAGACCAGAGGATCTGGGTTCGCCGCCAGCCTCAGCTACTTAGTGAGGCCCTCTGCAACTTAGTGAGACCCTGTTTCAAAATAGAGAATAAAAAATAAAATAGGGCTGGGGGTGTAGCTCGGAGGTTCAATCCCCAGTACCGCAAAAAAAAAAAAAAAAGACAACCCTGGCCTCATCCTCAACGTGTCCCTCCTTCTCCACCATCACCACACCCACAGGCACAACCTCCTTTTCTTTTTTTTTGGTAGTGGGAGATTGAACCCATGGGCATTCTACCTCTGAACTACACCCCAGTCCTATTTTATTTTGAAATAGAGTCTCGCTAGGTTGCTGAGAGTCTCACTACTGGCTGAGGCTATCCTCGAACTTGCAATCCTCCTGTCTTAGCCTCCCAAGTTCTGGGATTACAGACATGAGCCACCACACCTGGCTAGGGGGACAATAGGTGGCAGCCACCTTTGAACAATATGAATGATGCCAGGAAGGAACCCACCCCAGAAATCGGACCTCCCTGAATGCCCGGGATTCCACTATTACTGATTCATTCCTTTGGCCTCAGCACCACCCACTCTCCTACTGCCTTGGAAAACACAAATTCTCCTGGGAGAAGCCATGCACCGAGCTCCTCTCACTGTGAGTGAATCAACTCATCAGACATTCTGTTTCCTCCCGATAGGAGAGGTGTCTCTCAGGATACCTGATATCTCATGGGTGCTTGACCCATGGGGTTGGGGTAGGTCTTTCGAGCTTTGAAGTCAAATTTGTTAGCGTCACCAGATTTCCTAGAGCCAGGCCTGCAAAGACAGCTGACTACCTTCTCCGAAGACAGCTGGCCCTGGAGCTATTTATTTCCATGAGTTAATCACGAGGATTAAAAGAGGCAACAAACACAAAGGTCCTCCTTCCATTCCCAACATGTAATGCATGCTCCACAAACACCAGGCTCCCCTGCCCCATCCATGAAGGGAAGTACTCCATCTGGCCTTGGGGAGAGGGGAAGGACGAACCAGCCACAGAACTCAGGTTTCTTCCCTCCTCCCTGCAGAGTGTGGGTACTCCTCCACCCAGCCAGCCCCCTTGCCCAAGTCCTTTGTCACTGCTGAAGGAAAGACAGGAAGGGAAGGCCAGGTGTGCAGCATGAGCGACTGGGACTGCAGGCCTGCCACTAGTTTCCTGGGTCCTAAGACCCTGAGAGCTTGAAGGGTCTCTCTTGGCATTGATAGGCTCTGCTTCCCAGCTCTGCAAATCCCCTCCGGTATTAAGGGGGGACCCTGCTCTGCCTCTGGAGGCTGGCCTCTGGGGGCTGCATAGATGTCTAGAGGCTGGCCTCTGGTAGGAAAGCAAGAAGAAAGAGTGTGGTTTCTGTCTTCCCCTGCTCCCTCCCTAGTGGGCCAGGGTTGGCAATAGCTGTGTCGGGGAGTTCTGGCCAGAGCTCCCCGGAGGAGGCAGCCCCTTGTCCTGGTGCTCATCCATCCTCATGAGGTCCTGTGAGGGTTGGAAGCTCCTCCCTGCTCCGGCCAGCTCCTGGCTGCACACAGCTCTTCCTTCTATCTGCCACCCAGTAGGGTCCTGAGAAGCAACATTAAATAACCATGAGAACAAGCTGCCCTTAGGGAGAAGCCATGTTAAATCAGTGCCAAATGAGCCTAGAGCCGTCACCTCAGCTGTCTACACTCAGCTGATCCCATCTCGAGGCCCCTGGGCGCGTCCTGGGTCCAGATCCACACTCTCCACCTACAGTCGTACTTCTTCCATCTGCAGGCCAGTGGTTCTAAGGGAGATTTCCTCTCCTTTTGGTTTCTCCCTTCCTTCCTTCCTTCCTTCCTTCCTTCCTTCCTTCCTTCCTCCCTCCCTCCCTCCCTTCCTTCCTTCCTTCCTTCTTTTCTTCTTTCCTTCTTTCTTTCCTTCCTTTCTTCCCTTCTTTCTTTCTATCTGCAACAGGGACAGACTTCATAAACATCTGGAAGCTTTGTCGCCCATCCCGTTTAGTTATTATTGAGTGCTACCTACCAGTCCCATGTAGCATCTCTACATGCATCATCTCAACTGATCCGCATAACCACTGTACAAGAAAGGTATATGCTCCCTGACTGGCACATGAGGAGCCAGATGCAGTGGCACATGCCGGTAATCCTAGTACTTGGAAGGCTGAGACAGGAAGATCACAGGTTCAAGACCAATGCACAGTAACTCAGTGAGACCCTATTGCAAAATTTAAAAAATTTGTTTTTGAAGAGCAGGGGTATAGCTCAGAGGTAGACCACCTCTGGGTTCAATTCCCAGTACCACCAAAAAACATTTTTTTTAATAAAATAAAATAAAGCCGGGTGTGGTGGCGCACGCTTGTAATCCTAGTACTTGGGAGGCGGAGACCGGAGGATCCGGGTTCGTGGCCAGCCTCAGCTACTTAGTGAGGCCCTCCACAACTTTGTGAGACCCGGTTTCAAAGTAAAGAATAAAAAATAGGGCCAGAGGCGTAGCTCAGAGATAGAATGCCCCTGGGTTCAATCCCTGGTACCGCAAATAAATAAATAAATAAATAAATAAATAAATAAATAAAATAAAATAGAGGTTAAGCAGAGAAGCTAAGCAACCTACTCACGTTCACACTTCCACATCTGCATCCATTCCACATCAGCAGGGTGCTGCTTCCAAGGGTACCATGCATTTTCTTAAAACATCCACTTGTGATGTCCCCTGCCTTGCCCCACCCCTCCCCCATCCCCACTCCAGCTCAGAGTTGGCATTAGGGTCGAGGAGGAAAGTTGGCAAGTGGAGGGTTCAAGACAATCAGTCCAGTTTGCTCAGAGAAGTGACTGTGAGCCAACAGGAGGGTTGAGGATCGGGGCTGGCAGTTTGCAAGGAATGGGATGAGTCTGGCCCTCGGGATCGTCTTTGTCTGGTTTGTCTCCTCTCATCTATAAACCATTCTCTGAACTCACAATTACTGATCATACAGGAAGCCTTCAGTTCATTATAGCCTTTAAGCTGCTCAACAACCCTATGGGAAGGAAAGATCACTATCGCCATTTTAAAATGAGGAAACAGCCGGGTGTGGTGGCGCACGCTGGTAATCCCAGTACTTGGGAGACTGAGACTGGAGGATCCAGGTTCGCGGCCAGCCTCAGCTACTTAGTGAGGTCCTCCGTGACTTCGTGAGACCCGGTTTCAAAATAAAGGATAAAAAATAGGGCTGGGGGTCCAGCTCTGAGGTAGAACGCCCCTGGGTTCAATCCCTGGTACCACGCAAAAAAAAAAAATTAAGGAAACAACAACTTGGGGAGGTTAAGTCGCTTGTCAAGGGTCACACAGCTAGTAAGTAGAGAACACGTTCAAAATCAAGTCTTCTTGTATGAGGATCGGTTCTCACTCCCCTGCACTGAACCTCAGGAAGAGATACCTGAGGGATGCAGATCGGATCCAAAGGCCAAAAGCAACACAGCCTTGGCATTGATCCAGCCTGCTCCGAACCACAACCTCTGCCTCCGCCCCCGAGTTTTATGGGATGACTTAATTACTCTTTGTTAACACCAGGCAAGATGGCTGCCAAGCTCAGCACACACCTGCTTGTTCTGCACCTCTGACCACCCAAGGTCATTCTGGGAGTGACAGGCGGCCTTCATCGGCAGGGTCTGGAGGAGGAGTAGAGGTCACTGGGCAATAGAAAGGTGTAAGTCACACGGGTTGACCACAGGGCAGAGTTGAGGCAACGCTGTGCTAACTCAGGGAGCCTGAGGTCTCAGGCACACAGCACCCTACGACACTGAGGCTGACACTGTAAAGTCCCCTGGGTGCTAAACGTCTGGAGGACACTGAGGGAAAAGAGAGATGGCTGCCATTTTACAACACCTCCAGCATCTGCCTGGGTAAGAGAAAGGGCGGTGTTTGGGTTCGAATCCCAGCAACCTCATTTCCTTCCTCATTTGCTGGGCAAATCCGAGACACTGTATGCAAACACAGCTCGGAGTACTTACTCTACTCCAGGTACTCAGTGCGACCTATCGCTGAGCTCCTTTCATCTTAAGGACTCTGTGAGCCAGAATCTCTTTCATCCCAATTTTACGATGAGGACACTGTCTCAGAGAAGGTGAGTAACTTACCCAAGGCACACAGCCAAAAAGCGCTGCTGCTGGGGTAATAAAGTCAGCGAGGAGTAGCGATGCTAGTTCTAGCCTGCCGGCACAATGGAGACAGATCTCAGGGCCTGAGTTGAGCTGTTTTCAATTATGAAATATTTCAAACATACAAAAGTATGCAACATTGAAAATCTCCATGTAACACAGCCTAAGAAATAAAATGTTAAGCGGGGCGTGGTGGCGCACGCTTGTAATCCCAGTACGTGGGAGGCTGAGACAGGAGGATCGCAGGTTCGTGGCCAGCCTCAACTACTTAGTGAGGCCCTCTGCAACTTAGTGAGACCCTGTTTCAAAATAAAGAATAAAAAATAGGGCTGGGGGTGTAGCTCGGAGGTAGAATGCCCCTGGGTTCAATCCCTAGTACCGCAAAATAAATAAATATATAAATAAAATGTTAAAATTGAAATCCCTACACACCTCTGGAATCATTTACCTCCTCGTTCTCCCCAAAGAGCCTGTCACTCACTTCCTCAGCAGGACCTCTCAGCACCTGCTCCCCACCAGGAGTGAGTTCCAGGTGCTGAGCTGTCCCAAGCACTGTCCTGAATTGGAGTTCATTCTTTCCATATCTTTTTACACTTTTATCACATGCTCAGGTATCTATGAACAATATTGGGTATTGTTGCATGGTTTAAAACTTTATACAAATGATAAAACATTTATAAATCCTTCTGAAACATCATGTCTTTTTTTTTTAAGCCCATTGCCCAGGCTGGTCTCCACCTCATGGGCTCAAGTGCTCCTCCTGCCTCAGCCTCCCCAGCAGCTGGGACTCCAGGTGTGTACCTGGCTGAAACATTGTGTCTTGATAATATTTTTTTTCTTTTTAAGAAAGAAACAGAGAAGCTGGATGTGGTGGTGCACAGTACTTGGGAGGCTGAGACTGGAGGGTCACAGGTTCAAGACCAGCCTCAGCAACTTAGCGAGAGACTATTTCAAAACAAAACAAAACAAAACAATTTTTTTTAAAAGGCTGTGGGTAGAATGCCTTTGGGTTCAATACCCAGTACCACAAAAAAAAAGAAAGAAAGAGTGAGAGAGAAGAAAGAGAGCACTATTACTATGTCACCATATTAGACATAGTAATTATCAATAAATGCACTGAGTTGAATTGTAAACACAATTCTTCCTAGGAAAAGACAGAAATGCCTCACCTTATCCTGCACAATTTCATTTTAAATGAGCTTCTCAATCATAAAGATCTATTGGGAAGGGTATAAAGACTAATACTGCAACCTGTCCTGACCAAAATTGAAGCTAATGAGAGGCTGAGACAGGATCACAGGTTCAAGGCTAGCATGTGGTAACTTAGACTGCATTTCAAAATAAAAAATAAATAAAAAGGGCTGGGGGTGTAACTCAGTGGTAGAGTGCCCCTGGGTTCAAACCCCAGTACCACAAGAAAAAAATGGAAGCTAAGATCACATTGAGAAATGATAGTGATAATAATATTGCTTTACATTTGTATAGTGTATTAACTTTTTTTCTATGTGTGTGGTACTGGGGATTGAACACAGGGGCATTCTACCTTTGAACTGACCCCCAGTTCTTTTATTTTTTATTTTGAAACAGAGTCTTGCTAAATTGTTGAGGCTGGCCTCAAACCTGTGATCCTCCTATCTCAGCCTCCCAAGTACTGGGATTACAAGCATGTGCCACTGTACGCAGCTGTATGTTAAAATTTTTAAGGCATGTTTTTAAGCATTACTGTTCCTTGGGATCATAATGTGTTAGTGGGAAGATATTCTGAGGATCGCCCGGTTCAGAGGATTTCAGAGTTCATTTTAGCAGCAGAACACTTTTTTTTTTCCCAAGCTAAATCTTTCTTGGGACAGCTCTGGTTTTAAACAAGAGTTCAGAGTCCAGATTCTTTTCCCAACTCATCCTTCTCCTCCCCTCCTCTGCCCTTTGAGAAAACCGTGGAGACCTAGGACTCCGTAGGAAGAGACTTAGATCCACTGAGTCCCTACCATTGATTTTCTCCTTTAATCTTACCAACAGAGGTGCAGAAATGTTACACAACTTGCCCGAGATTGCACAGCTGTATTTTACAAGCCCACAGGAGTGCCCGTGAGTAGGTGGCGGAATCAGGATTCAAGATCCACATTCCAAGTCCAAGTCCGGAGCATCTGGCCTCTGGACGAGGAAGAACATTCAGACCTTGCATCTCAGCCTCTCCTCTCTTCACCACTGTCTAGTGGACGGATCTTTCTGAGTGTATCATCCAACACCAAGTTCAATCCAATGGGATGTGGCTGAGTGAGGATGAGTCTGCCTGGGAGCCCCCAGCAGGTTAAGACCTTAGCAAGGGTATGATGTGGAAAATCTGCCCCCAACCCCCTTCTCTTCCTTGTCCTGTCCTGTCCACTCCCTCCCAGCCCCCTGCTCTACATCCCCAGGACCCTCTTGGTGACCCAGAGGATTCACTGATACATATTTTCCTTTCTCAGTCCCCAGTGCATGTCTTCAGTGCATTTACCCCACATTCTGCTCCCTGAAAGTGCTCCAATGTAATCTGAGAGTGCTTATTGTGTAACCTATACAAATATGCATATTCATAAAGTAGCTCACAAGAGGTTCTGTGAACTCCTAACAATTCCCGGAATTGAATCCCCCTCTGCATGAAATACCTATAGTAGTGTCTGTTTCCCTTACTGAACTCTGACTAAACCCTATTGCGTTAAATGTCTGAACCCCTTTGAAAAAGGTAACAGAGCAACAAATAAGATGATATGGACCATTCCAAAGGTTCAGACCTGGGAAGACAGATTCTTTGAGATCTCAGAAGTTGGGAGGTGGGAAAAAAATATAGTAGAATTGAATTTTCACAAAACCATAAGTTTATTTTAAAAGTGTAGCATCAATGATTTCATGCAAATCATTCACATTGCAATCAAAGATGTAGAGAGAGCCCCTTGAAGTCTCTTATCCAATGTGGCCCAGTTAGGAAGGAGGGACCTTGGTTCAAATCGAAGTGCCCTGGGACTCACCAATGCTCTTTATTCTGTCATATAATGCAGCTTTGAGTTTTGATAGATATGATTAGGTTCACCTGCCTGGACCATTGGAGACCCACCTGAGTATTATAAGGGGCTACGTGTGCAACTGGCTGCTCAGATCAGGTGAGTATCTGCTACATGCTTGCAGCATTTAAGATTGTGCAAGACATGCTTGAAATAAGATGTAATGATTGGTATTCACTTTTATGGCATGGTTTATAAAAATATACAGTCCTCATAAAGAGCAGCATGGCCAACCTAAAGCCTGTTAGTGCCTAGAGCTTTCATTTCAGAGCTAACAACCAGATCTCCTCACATGTCCCCACTAATGATGCCCCGCCTGACCTCAAGCCCCTGACTTAAACTTCTTGTGCCTCATTTTCTCTGTGTGTAAAAGGGAGATAATGACACTAGCCACTGGACCATGTTGGCAGCCTGCTTGGAGATCCCCAGATCAAAGGTGCTCTTCCTGGACCAAGCAAGATGATGATGGTGCTTACCATCATTATGTTGTTGTTATTATTATTGTTGTTGTTCAGGGTGGCCATGTTGCAGCCCAGGAAGTAGCCATGACTCCAGGGCTGAGTCAGCACCAGGCATGATTGAGGAAGCATTTTTTGTACTGCAGAAGCCACTGATGTGGAGACCTCCCCTTTCACTGACATCATCTGATGGCACATTCCTGGGCTCCCCATGTGGCATGAGGTATCTTCCACCCTGGAGACTGGACCGGGTCCCTGGAGCATCTCCAAGATGAAAATATCTGTCTCTGGGGGAAGGAGGCCAGTGAGGAAGACCCCATCATTTCTTTGGTAATATGGTCCCCATCATCACACAGCCAATTAACAAGCCCTGGGATTACAACCGGAAAGCTTTATAATCGAGCACCAAGTCCCCACCTGTGACCTTAAGCATGAGCAGTGATCATGGTCACCATTTATTTTTATATATAAAAATATATTTTTATATATATTATATACATATATATATATATATATATATATATATATAATTGGCGCATTGTAGTCTCACATCATAATGTAGTTTGGAGTGATAGGGTCATACATGTACACAGCACTTGGTGAGCTTCCCCCTGGCTCCCTCCCCATTTTCTCCCCTCCCCCATACATAATATTGAGATTGGCATTGGTAAGCCAGGCATGGTGGGGCACGCTTGTAATCCCAATACTTGGAAGGCTGAGACAGGAGGATCACAGATTCACAGCCAGTCTCAGCTACTTAGTGAGGTGCTCTGCAACTTAGTGAGACCCTGTTTCAAAATGAAAATTAAAAATAGGGCTGGGGATGTAGCGCAGAGATAGAATGCCCCTGGGTTCAATCCCCAGTACCTCAAAAAAAAAAAAAGATTGGCATTGGTAATTTCACATATGTACATACTTCGGTGGAAGTATTTCCTTCATTGATTCTCCCTCCCCCCAACCACCATCAACCTTCTCTAGACCCCCTCCATCGCTTCACTGGGGTTTCTCCTCCATTATCTAAAGTCCCTCTTGTATCCCTATCAGTCCCTAGTTCCCGCATATGAGAGAAAACATATGACTCTTCACTTTCTGTCAAGGTCACCATTTCTTGATTGTAAAATAGGGATGTTACTTTAGTCTTTTTTTTTTTTTTTCAGTACTGGGGATTGAACCCAGGGGCATTCTACCCCCAAGCTCCACCCCCAGCCTATTTTTTGTTCTTTACTTTGAAACAGGGTCTCACTAAGTTGCAGAGGGCCTCACTAAGTAGCTGAGGCTGGCCACGAATCTGCGATCCTCCAGTCTCAGCCTCCCAAGTACTGGGATTACAAGCGTGCACCATCATGGTCGGCTATTTTAGTCATTATTAAAAAAAAAATAGTGATCACTAAAGCAATCCCTTGGTCTCCTAGTCCTGATATACATAGTTACCCTAAAAACCACAGCAGGGAATTCTACCCAAACAAGGTCCTGCCTGGCGAGTTTCTCCATAGTCTAATGACAGTATCAGTCGCTGCTTTTCCAACAGGCCATTCATTGGTCTCTCGCCACCCTAGCAGTCATGTTCTAAGTCTGGAACAAGGAAACATACTCAACTTGTTTTGGAATTTACCAGAAAAAACTTAGGGACTCAAAACAGAAACCCAAATGCCATGTACTAAACCCTTATTGTGGTTTTCAAAGTGTGTTCATGTGGGACCGTCACCTGCCTTAAGGTGGCCTATATACAAAAGGTCACCATCTGAGTGGATGAATTTGAAAAGAAACTTCCTCTGGGCGCTTGCAGAGGGCCTCACTAGGTAGAGAGAGAGAGAGAGAGACAGGGAAAGAGAGAGAGAGAGAGAGAGAGAGAGAGAGAGACAGGGAGAGAGAGAGAGAGAGAGAGAGAGAGAGCTGAGGTTGGCCGCGAACCGGATCCTCTGGTCTCCGCCTCCCAAAGTACTGGGATTACAAGCGTGCGCCACCACGCCCAGCGCCATGGGAGTTTAAAGAAATAAATGTAAGAATTTTTAGTCGATGAGAACCCAGGACTGCAAACATTCCTTTTTTCTTTTCCCCTCTCCCTAATTGGATGTACTTTCCACCTGGGACCCCTATACTGGTCAATGTAGAATAATTAATTGGGTTACTTTCAAGTAAACTCAGTCAACATCAATATGTTTTAATCACCATTTCAGCTGTGTGTGTGTGTGTGTGTGTGTGTGTGTGTGTGTGCTCATGCATGCGTATGTGTGTGTATATGGGAGTGCCACCCTGTGTGTAATGAAAGAAAGAATTTACCTCCTCTGTTTTGGTCCCACGTTAGCCCCTCCCACCTGGTGCCATGCTGGGATGCTGCCTGTCCTCAGCTGCCTGGAAGCATGGACCACCCACCCTCCATCTTCACCATGGGCCTGCCGGATCTGGGTTTGGTCTTCTCTCTCTTCGCTCCTCTCCTCTTCTCTCCCCTCCTCTCCCTCTTTCTCTCCCTCTCATTCCTCCTCCTCTGTACACCAACCTGATGCCACAGAGACAGTCAGATGCCTGAGGCCTTGGGGAAACTGGCAGGCTGTCTGGGTTCCTCTCCCCACGACACCCTGCACTGCCATGTCCCTCTCCGAGGCCTTTCTGTGATGAGTAGAGCACTTCCCTGAAGCTTGGTGGTTCCCCAGACTCCACCCTGGGAAGCTCAGCACAAGTCCTCTTGGCGTAAGGCAGCTCCTGCCTTTCCTCCCTAGCCAAGCCGCCTCTCTGAAGGTGGAGGGAGACACAGAGGAAGGCCATTCACGCTCACGCCTGACTCTCTTCCTTTCCCTGTCTTTACCCCAGGGTCAGAGGTCAGTGGTGAGAGGTAGAACTGACTGATCACATCTATCTCCTGAATCTTGCTCTCTTACATCTGGACCTTCAAACACTGAACTTAAAAACACTTTCCGCCTTGGCTGGGAAGTTGCACCATGCCATGAGTGGAGAAAGGCCCTTGGGATGTGAGTAAGCAGAATATGGAAGTGCAGCAACATGCGCATTCATTTGTCATGTTTCATCGCAACACAAGCTAGCACTTGTGGACAGGGAGAGGGAGAGGGGAGGCTGGAGGTGAACACTATCAGAGCGCTGTGAATGAGGTCACTCCGGGGCCAAATGAGCTCCGAGCAATGGAACTAGGGCTAAAAGCAGAATGGGAAGGCTATGTGAAGATATGTATCAAAAGCTTGTTTTTCCAAAAATGTACGTCCCCTGCAACCCAGCAATTTCATTTCTAAGGGTTATCTTAAGATAATCAAAGAAGTACACAATGGTTATCTACAAAAAAAAACTTCCATGCAGAGTGGTTTAAAATGGAAATAATTGGAAATAATCTCAATTTACAGGGAACAGATATGTAAATAACTATGCTCTTGCAATGGAATATTATGTGACTATTAAAAAGTGGTGATCTAAAACCATATTTATTGGAGTGGAAAGATGTTAAGATATCTGGTTAAATGAAAAAGGTTACTAAACCAAAAGGATAGCACAATCATATATCTATTGCATAGATATAGAATATATTATATTTATATGCTTATATAATCATTTCTCTATATTTTCAGGGTATTGGTTCCTCCCCATACCAAAATCCATAGATGCTCAAGTCTCTTATATAAAATAGCATAGGATTTGTACATTCTCTTGGATACTTTAAATCATTTTTAGGTTACTCACAATACCTAATAAGTAAATAGTAATTATAGTGTATTGCTTAGGGAATAATGACAAGGAAAAAAGTTTGTTCATGTTCAATGCAGATAATTTTTCAAATATTTCCAATTCATGAGGTGTTGAATATATAGATGTGGAACCCACATGTATGGTTAGCTGACTGTATAAGATATATCCATATCCATATATGTGATGTATAAATATGGTATGTAAATATTGGAAGTAGCTATTCTGATATGCAATGTTCTGTTTTCTTTTTCTGTATGTTCTAAATTTTCTACAAAGAATAAGTTTTGCTCTTCTGATTACAAAGAAAAAAGCAATGAAAAAGTTTTGGTTGTGTTCAGAAGATAATCTGTACAGTTTGGAGGAAATAGAAACCACTCACAGGCAAAGCTGAGAGCTGCCACTTCTGGAAATGCAGTGACAAGACCTATGTGCCCAGCTTCAGGGACAGCTCTTCTCCACCCCTGCCCTTCACACAGGGACAGGGTGTGCATCAGAATTCTGTGTTGCAGACAACAGAGCCCAATATGGCCAGTTTCAATCGAAAGATATTAAAATATATTGGGACTTCTGTTTCTGGGAAGAAGCAGTGGGTGCATTTTTTGCTATCTCTCTACTAAGTACACTTGAAAACCATAGGCATTGTGTATAAAACAAACATAAGAAAATTCTGAAAGGTGGAGAGAAGAAGGCAGACAGCTTCAGGACTTGGAACCCCAGGGATGATGACACAGGAAAGAGTTTTCTGGGTTGTTCATTCATTTGTTTGTATCATAGAGTCCAGACTTGAATAAAGCTTGCGTTCCGTATGAGAATGCAAATGAACCCAGACATAAAAAGCCATCCCCCGTGCAAAAAAAAAAGGTAATTCTCTTAATCAAGGACCAGGAAAGGGGCTTAGTAGGAAGACAGAAAATATTAGACCACCACAGCTCTACTACTGCCAAATATCACAGACAAAAAAAAAAAAATGTGCCCAACCTCACCCAAGCCAACAAAGGCAAAATGTGGAGGAGCCAGACTCCCACCTTCCCCAGGCTCGAACTGAGGCTCCCGAATAGAAGGTGAAAACAAGATTCAGAAGCTGAGCATGGTGATGCATGCCTGTAATCCCAGTATTTGGGAGGCTGGGACAGGAGGATCACAGGTTCAAGGCTAGCCTCAGCAATATAGCAAGACTCTCAGCAACCTAGTGAGACCCTGTTTCAAAAACAAAAAATAAAAAGGTCTAGTCCGGAGGTAGAATGCCCCTTCGTTCAATTCCCAGTAAAACACACACACAGACACACACACATACACACACACACACACGATCCAGAGTGTCATCACATAATACCAAAATGTCCAGTTTCAATACAAAATAACTTCTCACACCCAAAAATCAAGAAAATTCTAACTTAAACACAAAAATGGCAGAAATACTAAAATTATGGTAAAAACAAAACTATGAGCAAAACAAATAGACTCTTTTTCATCTTGAGCTTTCTAAAGTATGTTTCACCCTTTAAATAAAAATTATAATATTGCCTGATGTGAAACTAAATTTTGGAAGAAATATTTAACATAATTGTATTAAAAATGGAGGCAATAAAGGTATACAAAGGGAGGTAGGTTTCTATACTTCATTTGAACTAGTAAATGTCAGTACCTGTAGACTTTGTTAAGTTATATATATGTGTAATATCTAGAACAACCACTAAAAGAGCTATCAGACATACAAGCAAAAACAGATAAGTCAATGTAATTCTTAAAATGTTCTCGTAACCCACAGAAATGCAGATAAAATAGAGAAACAAAAAAGAGAACAAATAGAAACAAAAGAAGTAAAATTTAAGGCCTAACACTATTAATTACATTAAATGTAAATGGTCTTGATATAGAGCTTAAACAGAGATTCGAAGACAGAATTTTTCAGAAGGGATTTAAAAATACGACTCCGCTATACTTTATCTCACCTCAAGTGCAATGGCAGAGGTAGTGAGAAGTGATTCTCTCACATGTGCTCCTGCCGTAAGCCTATCCGCCATGATGTGATGTAGCCAGGGAGCCCTCACCGCCCTCACCAGAGCCAGCACCATGCTTGTTTGGATTTTATGCCTCCAAGACTGAGTTAAATAAGCCTATTTTCTTTTTAAAGAACACAGCCTCAGGTATTTCATTATAACAGCAACAACAACCAAAAAAAAAAAAAAACCTGACTAATAGAGCCACCAAGAGTAAGTAGCACCAGTTCCCACCTGCTTTTTCAGAGATGCCCATGCCACCACCACTAGGCACAGACACCACATCCTAACTATGCCACCCTGACCATGCCAGGACCCCATCCATTGCCATACATGCAAATAGAGGGCCAACTTCCTCATATTTCTCCCCTCAAAGTCTGCTTTGGAGATGTCTCATTGAAGGAGCCAAAGTCCTAGTACCCACACTCGTCATTGTAGAATCAAGAAACAGAATATAGAAACAACCCCAAGAAGGGCATCCAAAATGGCTAGCCACCAGAAGCATAGGAAATACCCGCTAGAGAATGAATGGCCCCAGAGGTTGGTGCCAGCAGCCCCACCCCACCCGCTGCAGCTGGCCCAGGGCTGGGCTCCTAAGCATTGGCAGCAGGGAGACCTAGGTGCTGCCTGAAAACCAGCTTCCCCTGTGCACCACCCCAGCCTGGGACTCACTCACACACATGAGAAGTCTCGGGTGGAAAAAGCCACCACATTATCTCACCCTCCGATCTTGCTGGAGTAAACTCTTATCTTCAGGCCGGGTTGTTTTTCACTAGAAATGAATCAAACTCAGGCACAAGACCAGCTATCTCTCAGGAGGAGCAAGTAAGGGCAGGTGGAGCCCACAGGTATGAACACATTCACAGAGCTGTTCCTGTCAAGCTGAAGAGGACAGTCAATGACGTATTCACACCCTGCTTCAGGCTGACTGTGCAGGACCCTCCTGGCCCTGAATTTGAGGGGTCGTAGGACACACAGTTTGGGGAGGGGGAAAATACAGCAACTAGAACAGCTAACTTTCTCATCCAAATGGCCCAAGTTCTCTTCCATCCATACGACACTTTGGGCTGCAGGACGAAGGAAAAGATGAAGAGAGAGGAGGGCTGTCACCTGGGAAAGTGGCTAGGAACCTTGGATTCAGCCTGACCTGGCTGAAATCCTAGCTTGGCCACTTCTCACTGTGAGAGCCTTTGTGTATGTTACTCTCTCTGCACTCGGTGTGTTCAACCATAAAAATGGGACAACAAAACCAGACGCACCAACCAGCCACATCAGGACTTGGATCGACTCTCAGATCCGAGGTCCAGGGACACAGAGGCAGCCCAAAGAGTGGGGTGTGGCATGAGACCAAGATGAGAACGCACAGGAGATCCACGTCCTGGGAAGGGAGATCCCCTTATTAAAGGAGGACAGGAGTTCTTCCTGGGCCCTCAGAGTAGGTCAGAGCCACGTTAAACAGAGACCAAGTCCATGGACATGGAAGAACGGGAAAGAGTTAGAACCCCCCCCCCCAGCTGGGCGTGGTGGCGCACGCTTGTAATCCCAGTACTTTGGTAGGCGGAGACCGGAGGATCTGGGTTCGCGGCCAGCCTCAGCTCTCGCTCTCCCTCTCTCTTTCTCTCTCTCTCTCTCTCTCTCTCTCTCTCTCTCCTTAGTGAGGCCCTC
>PVJS01001420.1:0-98335 GCA_004027185.1 Glis glis | reverse complement strand
GATCCTAAGACTCCAGCTCTTAGACCGTTCGACCAGCTACTGGTTCCTCTGACTCTCCACGTGCAGTCAGAACCTGGGACTACATTGCTGCAAACTGTAAGCCCATCTGATAAATTCCTTTTTAAAATATACTCATTCTGTGTATTCTGTTAATCTAGAGAACCCTGTCCAATACAATGGTTAATCTTCCAGTACTATTTTAGTCCCTTACCACCTAGATAACTATCAATGACTGTGAATCACTTTAGATTCATAATGCAGGACATCTTTCCAGGAAATGTGGAGAAAGAGATGTACCACTTATAATTCTGCCCAATATGAGGATTTCTCTTCATCATTGTCCTTATCACACACAATTTGAAGTCAGCAAGTACAACGGTTGGCATATAGCACAGAATCATGCATAAATCAAGTTTAATGCTTTGTTTCCCTATCCAGCTGGTCATAGGGCATTCCTCCTACCCATGAAGCTATTAAGTGGGTTGCAGGAGATGAGGCTATGCATCAAGAGTAGGAAGACAAAAAATGTGCCACTTCCTCACACGGTTTGTTGGTACCTTTAGGGCCTGCTTAAAATCAGTCTCATGTGACCCACTTACACAGAAGTGCTGCTGGCCACACCTAGCCCTATGTAAAATAACACCTAATTCATGATAGGCAGTCTTGTATCAAACTACATGGAGCCCACATCTAGGATAGAAGCTGACTAAAATTCTACCTAATTTTAAAATACTCCACTAACATTCTCCAAAATTATTTGTTTTACATGTCAATTATGATAATTACAATAGGAGGATTCACCACTCCTGTATCTTTAAAGTTTTGATATATCAGTAATCTCTGCAACATCTCCAGGATGCTTTTGATTTACTGTTAATCCATGTTTTTGAAGTTATTTGTATAAAAATGTTCATAATATTCCTTTAGAATCCTTTTTTTGTATGTGTGTGGTACTAGAAATTGAACCCAGGAGCATTCTACCTCCGAGGTACACCCCCAGCCCTATTTTTATTTTTATTTGGAAACAGGGTCTCACCAGGTTGATGAGAGTCTCACTACTTGCTGAGGCTGTCCTCGACCTGAGATTCTCCTGTCTCAGTCTCCAAGCTTTAGAATCCTTTTAATGCTTCCAGGATGTATAGTGATGACCTCAATTTCATTCTTGACAAGAATGATTTATACTTTTTTCTCATTGTCTTATACACTTTTCAATTTATTAATCTTTTCAAAGAATCAACTTTTGAACTTTGTTACTTTCCTTCATTGTCCATTTTCTATATAAATGATTTTCATTTTTATCTTTATCATTTTTTTTGCAGTACTGGAGATTGAACCCAGAGGCATTCTGCCTCCGAGCTACACCCCCAGCTCTATTTTTTGTTCTTTATTTTGAAACAGGGTCTCACTAAGTTGCGGAGGGCCTCACTAAGTAGCTGAGGCTGGCCATGAACCCAGATCCTCCAGTCTCAGCCTCGCAAGTACTGGGATTACAAGCATGTGCCACCACACCCAGCTCTTATCTTTATCATTTTAATTTTTCTTATTTTTGTTTCAAGTTCCTCTTTATCTGTCACCTTAATGTAGAAATGTAGGTCATTGATTTTAAGCTTTTTTCCCCCTCTATGCCATGAATTTAGTCTTTTCCTAAAGATTTGAAATACCCACATTATTAAACATTTTCCTATGCCCTGTGTTTAGCTGTTTCTTGCAAATTTGAAATATCCTCATTATCATTTAGCTTAAACATTTTCTAATTTCCATTGCAATGTCTTCCTTGATTTATAAGTTATTTAAAAGTATACTGTTTAATTTCCAAGTATGTGAGGATTTTTAGACATGTTTTTACTCTTGGTTACTAATTTATTGTTATTTTCAGAGGACATATTCTGAATAATTTTGAGCATCAAAATTTATGAGCTTGTTTTACCCAATATGTGGACACTGGTGAATGTTCCATATGCATTTAAAAAGGATATGTAATCTGCTATTGTGTGAAGAGTTCTATAAATGTCAATTGAATCAACTTAGTTGATATTATTATCCTACTTATTCTATCAATTATTGTCATACATTTTGATGGGTTTCAGGGTGATAGAAATATACGTGCACACATTGGTCAAGATATCATTTTTTAACGAAACAAAAACAACACTAGTGTCTATGTTTTAAAAGAGAGAAATACATATCAAGCTTATAATAGTAGTTGCTACTATGAAGGGCGGTGAGATTAGAGACTTGCATTATCTGTACTGTCAGAATCCTTTAAAATAGTATACTCATCTATTCTTATATAATAAAAATAATTTATTTTAAAAAAAGACTGTTGAAATCTCTGACTATAACCATGGATTTGTCTATTTGCCATTTAATTCTGTCAAATTTTGCCTTATGTATTCTAAAACTGTGTTACTAGAGATACACACATATAGTAATGCTATGTCTTCTTGATTAATTGACCTTTTAAATCTTCATGAAGTCCACTCATTATTTTTCTTAAGATTTTTCATTTTTAAGTTTACTTGTCCAATAGTCATTACCCTTTCCAGGTTTTATCTGAATTGGGTTCAATTTAAGTTTTTATCAGTTCAAATATGGTATGTTTAGGTGTATGCATATGGTTTTTCATTGTTGTTGTTGTTATTATTTGTTTAGTTTGGTTTGGTATTTATCCTACTTGATGTTCTCTGATATTCTTTTATTTGTGGTTTGGTATTTATCATTAATTTATGAAAATTATTGGCCATTATTTCTTCTACCCCATGATTCCTCTCTGTCTCTATCTCTCTCTCTCTTCTAACTTCTGGAATTCCAATTATGCATATGTTATATTGTATAATGTCCCAACACTCTTGGATGCTCTGTTCTGGTGTCTTCCTCCTCCATTTTCCCCCTTTTAGTTAAGTAATTTCTATGGGTTTGTCTTCATGTTTCTTTATCCTTTTCATGACACTGTTGAATTTACAGATTATATGCTCTCTTTGTGCCTGTTACTTTATTTTTTATTCTAGCATTTCCATTCAGTCCTTTCTTAGAGATTTTCTCTGTTGAATTATCCATTTGGCCTTTCTTGTTGTTGATCTTTTCCTCATAGCCTTTGACATGTTCTCTTGGCTATTTTTAAATTTTCTATCACATAATTCGAACATATCTTGTGTATCCATCAGCATTCTTGCAGCTATAATCTAAAGATTGACCATGTAACTTAGAGGAAAGAAGATTTATTTTCTTATGGTTTCAGGTTCAGTCCATGTGAAGCTGGGGACCATAGATCTCAGGGCATGGTGGAGGAAGAGCACATGGGCTATGCTCCTCACATCATGGAGACTGGAAGCAAGAGAGAGAGCAGGGGGAGGAGGAACCATTTATGTAAACCCTCAAGGCCATACTCCCAGGGACCACCTCCTCTAGCCACACCCTACTGGCCTACTAGGTACCACCCAGATAAATCCATTACAATGGATTTATCCACTTCTGGGATTGCAACTCTCACGATTCAATTACATCAGCTCCGAACATTAATAAATGAGCTCTTTAGGGGACATTTATATCTAACTATAACATTCTGCCCCTGGACCCTAAAGAGCTCATGCCCAGCTCAAAATGTAAAATGCATTTAGTCTTCTCCAAGATTTCTCACAGTCTTTACAGTTCCAGCATTGCTGAAAAGTCCCAAAGTCCAAAGTCTCCTCTGAGACTCAAGGTAAACTCTTGTGAGCTCCTATAAAAGACAATGAAGATCAAAATAAAAAGCAAGTTACATGCATCCAATATACAAGGGCAAGGAATAGGGTCATAGAAAGAAGGGATGGGACCAAAACAGTAATAAAAGCTGGCAGGGCAAGCATTTGATCTTGCAGCTCCACTTCTGGCATCCAGGGCACATGGCAGTGAGAAGCGATCTCCAAGGGGCCTTGGCAGCCCCACCCCTGTGGCCTGGCTGATTGCAATGGGTGGTTTACTGCTTATTCCAGCTAGCAGCCTTTCCTCGCAGTTGTTCAAAGTTCAAAGTTGTTCTAAGTCTGGGGGGGGGGTTCTTGCAACCTTGGCATCACCCCCACAGCTTTACCAAGTGCCCCATTTGGGCCTGTTTGCAGGGATTCCAACCCTGCTACACGTTGCCTGGCTTCCCAGGCCTTCCTTTGAATTCTGGGGAGAAGCCTCTATGGCCCCCTTCTTCTAGCAAAGCCAGCAGTACGTGGGCTCTAAGATGGGCCACCAACAGAAAAGGTAGTCACACCCTCCTTAATCACAGCCACTGGGCCTGTTGCATCCAGGCTGCTCCTGGCCCCAAGTCCATCTGGGCCACCCCTGGTCCCAACTCCATCTGCTGCCTCCATCATGTCCATTGCTGGCCCCGCCTCCATGATGGCTACTGCTTCCCCCTTCCTTTCAGCCATCTTCCTTCCTTCCATGACATCATCTCTCTGAGCCCCAGCGTTACACATGCCTTTCCGGCCAAACTGCAAATCTCTACAGTCTCTCTGCTTTACTTTCCACTCCTGAAATTCAGTGTACAGTTCATTGAACACAGACATCAGTATCCATAATGCAGTTTGGATATTTTGCTGTTTTGAGATTTCCTTCACCATTTTAATCAGCCCATCGTCTTTTAATTTGCCCTCACACAAAGTTTCAGGACATGGGCAAAATGTGGATAAGTTCTTTGCCAATGTGTAACACAAGTGGCCTCTATTCCATTTTCCTATGGAGTCCTCTTTGCCTTCCATAATCTCTTGAGCACAGTCTCTACTGACGGCCTTTCTAGCCACATTCTGGCCCTTCTTATTTCCTCTCACAAACTAGTTCCAAAGGGTCACAACCCACATGGTCAGACTTAGATATAGCAGCAATCCCACTTCTCTGGTACCATTAATTGTATCCATCAGCATTCTTGCAGCTGTAATCTAAAGACTGACCATGTAACTTAGAAGAAAGAAGATTTATTTTCTTAGTTTCAGGTTCATTCCATGTGAAGCTAGGGACCACGGATCTCAGGGCATGGCAGCAGGAGGCGGACAGAGAGCACATGGGCTGTGCTCTTTACATCACAGAGACTGTAAGCAAGAGAGAGAGCAGAGGGAGGAGGATCCATATATAATCTCAAGGCTGCACTCCCAGGGACCACCTCCTCTAGCCACACCCTACTGGCTATGAGGTACCACCCAGCTAAATCCTTTACAATGGATCTATCCACTTCTGGGATTACAACCCTCATGACTCAATTGCATCAGCTCCAAACATTAATAAATGAGCTCTTTAGGGGACATTTTATATCTAACTATAACATCTTGTCACATCTGAATCTAGTTCTAATGACTGTTTTGCCTCTTGGAAGTTTGTTCTTTTTTCTTGTCTTTTTGTATGCTTCATAATATTTTGCTGAAAGTCAACCTCTTATATAGAACAGTGGAACTGTGGTCAATAGTTCTTATTCCTGGAAATGGGCACAACTTTCCTTCCTCCAGAACATGTGGGGGTGGGAGTGGAGTCTATTTAATTAAGAATTGGGCTGAACTTGAGATTTATTGTTGCTATTTTACCCTCAGTGTCCCACATGCTTCGAAATCCTCTAGTAACACATTCTGCTTGGGTTGGGAACTGGTTTACCATATGGTTGCTTTCAATGTCTGCTCCACCCTCAACTTCTGTACTTTCATTTGTTCTAGGCCTCAAAGAGGGTCTGTCTTTTGCAAGTTAGTTATTATTTAGTGCTGTTAGTCTAGCAGAGGGGGATGAGGCATTCTCAGCTATTGTTTCTCAGTCATCGTCAGAAACCACATTCCTGGGTCTCAGAGCTGTGTCCTCCTTGGTAATGCACAGCCAAACTTGCATTTCTGCCTCTCTCATAGAAGTAAAGGTTTTATGTTTTTGTTTTTATTTTTATTTCCTGTTCCCTTCCTAAAGCTGCAATGGTTTTTTGACAAATATTTTAAAGAAAATAATGTTTGTTTTTCTTCCTATCACAGAACAAGACTTCTGCTACATAGAAGGAATAAAGAAAAAGGACCCTGGTAGTGTTCTGCAGCCCTCTTTTGGGGGTTGCTGTTCTTCCTCACTTCTGCACCACAGGAGACTTTCCCCAGTGTTTTCTATGAGCACCTGGTGGGCTCATGAAGAACAAGTTGACAAGAATCCGTAGGCTTCCTTGCACTTACAGCCCTACAGGGCCTTTGCCTCTTACAAGTGTGTGTTCAACCATTTGCACTCAGTCTCCAATTTACCAGTTGCTCGACATGAACTTATATTCTGACACCCAGAAACATCTTGCCCCAGCAAGCCAGTGCTCATGTTGCATCTACCCTTCTCTCTCCTTAGGTATTGGTCCAGGTGGACTTCTGCACTTCAATGTGTTTAGAAAATATAATGAACTTGCTATTTGTTTGGCTTTTTAAAGTTATAAATTTGAGTGTGACACTCCAGTTCTCTACATCAATATGTGGATAATCAACCTGTGTCAATAAAGACCTGTGTCTTTATATTTAAAGTGTATCTCTTTTAAACAGTATATGGATGAATTCTGTTTTTAATTCAATCTTATAATTTTTCTTTTAACCAAAGCTTTAGTGCAGTTATAATGTGATCATTAATATGGGTTTAATTTACCGGCTTGATATCTGTTTTCTTGTTATTTGTGCCATTTTTTGTTACCTTGTCTCGCTTTTCATACCTTCTTTTACATTATTTTTTTTTTAGTATCTAACTTATATCCACTATAATGTGCTGTTTCTTCCTCTGTCCTAAAAATTATTTCTTTAGTTTTTGGTTTTCAATGATTTGATTATCATGTGTACAGGTATGGTTTTCTATATGTTTCTCATCTTGAGGTTTATTAATCTTGAAAAATGTTGGGAATTATTTCTTTAAAGAATTCTTCTGCCTTATTCTATCCTTCCTATATTTCTGAAATATGGATTACATATACATATCTATATATACATATATATGTTAGACTTCTTAATAGTATCTACGTTTCTGATGTTTCAACTTTTGTTTTTCAGTCTTTACTTCTTGCCAGTGCTTCAGTTTCTACATGCTGCATGCTAGTTCACTCTATATTTCTTCTGCAGTCTCTAATTGGTATTCATCTTATCCAAAGAACTGTTTTGGACATTTTACTATAAAAAACTTATAAAAGCATTTTACAAGTAATATACCCATCAGCTATACTCTATAGTTAACATTTTACTATACATATTTCATCACATATATTTTCATTTAATTTTTTCAATATATCTACCAACTCATTTTATTTCTTAATGGGTTGCAGATACTCCCTCTCCCCATGTACTACAGTTCAATATTTATTTAAGCCTTCTCTCTCCCTGCTTGCCTATCCTCATCCTTTAGGATACCATTCAGTCCCCTCTTTCCCTACTCTGCTGAGGTGTCCCTCTTCCAGTTTCACCCTATGCATGTCTTTATCTTTATACTTGTTATATCCCATTAAAATCTCTGCTAGTAAATTTCTGTTTCTGCTCTGAATATAAAGTGCCAAACCAAATCTTATTCTTTGTACAGTAGGATCTGTCAGAGAGTAGATACTCCAGAAAAAAATTGATGAATAAATAAATGAATAAAGAGTTGCTATACACACACAGAGTGAAGAGTGCACAAATTATAGAGCTCAAAAGAGAAAAGTGAAGTCATGGTCGCGGCAGCAGCCACACAGGACTTTTCTATGCTTGAGGGTGCAAAATTCTTGTGCTTTTTCTGCATTTTCTGAGAGCATGGAGAGGATGTGAGAAATTCTGCAGTCAAAAATGAGAACCAAGGATGAATCCTAAGGAAAGACAGCAAACAATGGAAGTAGAAAACAAACAATACAGGGTCAGACTCTGCCAGGCATGGTGGTGCATGCTTGTAATCCCAGTACTTGGGAGGCCAAGACAGGAGGAGCTCAGGGCTGAAGTCAGCCTCAGCAACTTAGTGAGGCCCTGTTTAAAAAATAAAATAGGGCTGGGGGTGTAGCTCAGAGGTAGAATTCCTCTGGGTTCAATCCCTAGTACCACCACACACACACACAAAAAGGCGGATGGGCAGAATCTGAAGCAAGACTTGATCTTTCCTGAGATCCAAGATTTGTAAGCTACTGATGATTTAAGAAGGTCTCATTTGCACTGTGCTTATTGCAATAATTGGCATATGGGCAAAGATAACATTTAGTAAACCTATAGATAGATTCTTTTCACTTCCAAGCCAATGCCTATTGTTTTCAATGTCCTGGATAAGTATCCCATAATATATAGTCACTAGCAAGATGCCCTGGCAGATGCTAGAGATAATTCAGTCTACCAGGTCCCCAGCCACACAGAATAATTATATCTAGCTGGGGGTCTCCCTGATTTAATGACTTAGGTTGGTAACTCTTACAAACCTTAGAGAAACAATTTCATATTTGGAAACCCCAGCTGGCCTTGTTGCAGCATAGAACTTCTTTACCCAGAAGGAGTTTAAGAAAAAAAAAGCATTTTATGATTAACTCCTTCCCTGGTAAAACTGCTTTCTGAAAGCACATATTTTGAAGCTTCTGACCTATGCCATCTCATCCAGTTGGAAATTATAACAAATACAACAAATTTCCACAGGATACTTTTTAAAAAGTGGATAATTATTTTCTGTGTGCATATGTGCAACAACTTATTTATAAATCCTATATTCATAGTTGTTTAGGTTGTGGTACCCACATTACGCTATTAAAATAAATGCTAAAGTGAATACCTTTTTATGCCCATTATCATACTATTATGCTATTTATCACTTAATGTGAATTCTAACATGTTGAATTTAATTTTGCAGTACTCATACCCAGCAAAATCCATAACATACATTAAACATTACAGTGAATTGACACTGTTCAAAGAAAAATCCTTTTTGGTTCTACAAGATTTCTGAGTTCTTATATAAGCTTCCTTAAGAATAAAAAAACAGCTTAACTTTTTGAAAAATTCGCTAGATCTAGATTTGCAGCATATAGAAATGACTGAAGGCAACTCTCTTAAGCCTTGAGTCTGGGACTGCCCTCTCTATGCATGAAGGTATCTCTCAAGCAGGGGGATGGGAGACAAATAACTTGGGACAATAAGGCTTGCAATTGCCCACAAGTCTGGATTTCTTTTCCATATGGAAGAATGGAAAATACAGAATTAAGTAAAGGACATCTGTTTCCTCCATTCAGTTCTTTTTGGATTGAGATAACTGCTGTGGTTCAGATATGGGCTGAGTGTGTCCCCCAAAGGTTTATGTGCTGGAGGCCTGGTCTCCAGAGTAGTGGTGTTGTGGTGGTGGAACCTTTAAGAGGCGGTGCCTAGTGCAAGGTGGTTATGTCACTAGAGGCACTGCCCTCAGAAGGGATTGTGTAGCTCTTGAGGGACCCAGTTAGTTTCCAGGAAAGCAAGTTGTTATAAAGCAAACAAGTCTGGCTCCTGAATCGCTTTGGTTCCCTGTCTTATCATGTGATATCCTTGCTCATATTCCTGCCATGACAGCATCGAGGTTCTGATGTAGCCAGAAGGCCCTCATGAGAGACAGGCAGAAGCCAGCACCATGCTCTTAGACCTCCAGAACTGTGAGCTAAATAAATCTCTTTTCTTTATAAAGCACCTAAGCTCAGGTATCTTGTAACAGCAACATAAAATGAACTAAGACAGATATTTTCTATATTTTCTCATTGTTTTCCTCCTGTTAAAGAGCTGCTTTCCCCTTTGAGGTGGAACAGGGAGAGGTCTTCTTTCAGTGTTTGTTCTGGAGTTGGTGATCTAGGGTGTTTGCCACATTCTGAGATTACTTTTACAGCAAGTTTTTTGTATGCTGACTTGCTTAATTTCATCAGTCTTACCAGAACTAACCTGAAATTCAAAGATAAAGTGGTATCCAGACTGTTCTAGAATTCTGCATATGTCAATATGGGGAGCTAGTCGAATAAATTCTTTACCACACATACATAAAATTTTAAAGTCAAGTGAATATTAGATAAAAATTTTTGTGAAACTATGTTAATAGTATTCCTTAAACATTAGATGAAAGATTAAATAGAAAAAAATTATAATTATTACTATTGCTTTTTTGGAATGTGGTTGGGAAGGGAAGTGGAAAGATAAGAAAATATATTTTAGCTTAATTAAGCACTCAAATAGTAGTTTTATTTTAAATAAATATTAATGTATAAAAGCTATACTTTGGAGTACTTCCTTATTTGCCATCAAGCTTCAAAATGAAAATTTAGACTTATAAGAAAAAAATTAATTTCAGGTGACATTATAAAAGGATTCATAATAGATCCTTGCCCAAGGTTATATACAGTCAATTAATCTTTCTGGGTCTTAGGTTCATCAATAAATGTTGAACTAAACAGTTTCTAAATAGCCCTTTCACCTCAAATTCCATGATTCTATGTATTTGGAATGGAAGGATTCATAGCTCTACAGGCCATATATCTCTCTGAGGAATGCAAGGAGTTAACAAGAAAATAATCTTAAGATATAAATATGGTCTTTTTGTGAATTGCTAATAACCTATTATTTGCTTGCAAATACAACACAAATAGTTTGAGTAGTTCTTTCCTATAAGAGCTTCAGTTTAAGAGGAAACTGCTATTTTATTTGCATATATTTAACATGGCAGCAGTTGGGAGAAAACTTCCATAATTTTTCTTTAACATTTTAAAGAGTAAGAACAACAAGTCTGAAAGATTGGAGAAATCTGGATTCCAAGTAACTTGGACAAACTTTAGTTTAGTCAGGTACGAGATTATGTCTGACATGTTCTATTTATTTTCTTCTGCTACTTTAATATGATGCAATTGTTTTAAATGGTAGATTTTAATAAGACTACTCACTCATTGGTTTTCATCCTCTCCATGATGTTAGTAAATGTTGAACACTATATCTAGTTGTTTTATGACATGGAATGACTGTTTTAGACCCAGTTTAAGTAAAGGTAGCACAAAGCAGTAAAAGCACCAGACAGAGGTAGAGACCTGGATTCCAGGCTTAACTCTGTAATCTTGGATGAATGAACTAACCTTCTGGGTCTCAGTTTCCTCTTTTATAAAATGAAAATAGTGAATTTGCTTAGGTTTCCTCCTCCTTTACAATTTTATGATTCTATGAACTAGTCAATAATCATTTTCATTGTCTATAAGATTCTAACTCTGACAGGATTTTTTACAGTTGGCATTTCTTGTTTTCACCTTTAAAAAGCATTAACAACAAAACAATCATCCCCTATCTCTTCTGGCTTTTTTAGTGCCTCATTTTCAAATACAGGAACCAAACTCAGGAACATGAGGCTCATAAATAAAAGAGATAAAGAATTAGAAATGAAGTTCAAGAACAGGACTTTATATTCAAGATTAAGGAAGAGGAATTAGTAAAGAGTCTTGATTGCATGTGGCATTAAACTCACTCAAACACTGTAGGCAAGGGCTAGAGGTGTAGCTCAGTGGTACAGCACTTGCCTAGCATGCATGAGGCCCTAGGTTCAATCCCTAGCACCTCAAAACTGTAGGTAAATGAAGACAATTTATTAGCTCTCATAACTAGAAGTTTAGAGGATTCATCAGGTATATCTGAATCAAAGATACTAAATGACAATATCAGAGGTATATCTCACTCCCTAGTTCTTCAACAGGTTATCTCCAAATCACCAAGATGACTGTCAAAGACTCAAATTCCACATAATCTAACAACCCCAGGAAAGAGAAACATGTTTTGTTTTATCTCCCAAATAATTCCAGGATAAAGTCCCAGGAAAAAAAATAGTTCATTGGTCTGACTTGATCATGTGCCCATCTCCATACCAATTAATGTGGCCTCTGAGATGGGCTTTATGATTTATTGGGCTAGTCTAGGTAATATTTCTACTCCTATGGCCAGATGTAGGAGTGTAATTAGTCATATCAAATCCATATATAATGAGTTACACTTAGGAAAGAAGGGTTCTGTACTGTGATAAAGTGGAGGGTGCTAGAAAGACCACAAGTGGGAAGCTGTTGCAATGGATTTCATTTGACATCCATCTCAAGGATGGATGGTGGTTACCTGGGATGATGAGTCACTTTGAAATGACAAAATGATTCTGAACCATGTGAAAGTTCAGTAAGAAAGAGTGTGAAAATTGGTTAGCAATGTCTGAAATGGACCTTGAGGTAAAATACAGAGTCAGGCAAACAATCCAGTTACTATCCCTGTTTAAGACAAAATCATGATTTAGTTCCTGGTTTGTATAATAAAGCCAACCACTGAGTCTTTAGAATATAATGGGCATAGTCCCCTCTTTTGAAAGCTTCCATTTATTCATGTTTATATAACCCCCCAGATTCTTAAAGATGAAGATCTCCTCCATGACTGAAAATTTTAAATTCTATTTGAGGTCATGTTGATATTGAGGACACAGAAAATGATCCTAGCCCACAGAAGTTCTTAAATAGGAATGCACATCAAACTCTCCTAGGGAGTTTGTTTTGCTTTTGGTTTTGTTTTGGGGTTGTTTTGTTTTGTCTTTGTTTCAATCCCTGGGATCCAACGAACCCAGGGGCATTCTACCTCCAAGTTACATCTCCAGCCCTTTTTATCTTTTATTTTGAAACAGGATCTCACTAAGTTGCTGAGGGTCTCACTAAGTTTCTGAGGCTGGCCTAGAACCTGCAATCCTCCTGTCTCAACCTCCCAAGTACTGGGACTACAGGTGTGTGCCATCATGCCTGGCTTTCTAAGGAATTATTTTTAAATACAAATGTCTAGCCTCTGACCCTAACATTCTCATTCTACAGATTTTAGGGAGAGCCTAGAAAAGTGAATTATGATTATTATATATGAAAATTGTATTTGCTCATAGCAAAAACAAATAAATAAAGTAAGATAGAGCAATAAAGCATGGAAAGTAAAAGTCCCTCTCCAAGGAGGGAATTGTGTAGTGGATAAGGAGAGGAAAAATTTTCCTTTGTGCAATATAAATTTCTATATTGTTTAAATTTTTTTACAATGAACCTGAACTGTTTTTGTATTTTACTATGATAATCTAAAATACTTATTTCAAGCTGGGTGTGGTGGCACACGCATGTAATCCCAGTGCTTGTGAGGCTGAGACAAGAAGATCACAGGTTCACGGCCAGCCTCAGCTACTTAGTGAGACCCTCTGCAACTTAGTGAGACCCTGTTTCAAAATAAAGAATAAAAAATAGGGCTGGGGGTGTAGCTCAGAGGTAGAATGCCCCTGGGTTCAATCCCCAGTACTGAAAAAAAAAAGATAAAATACTTATTTCAGTCAGTAATTACAATGTCCATCCCAATCAAATTCTCTTCACTAAAACTGTTTTGGTTACAGGTAACAAAAATGCATAAAGGACTTTTTTAAAGTTATTTTTGATCAGGTGTGGTGGCACACGCTTGTAATCCCAGTACGTGGGAGGCTGAGACAGGAGGATCTCAGGTTCGCGGCCAGCCTCAGCAACTTTGTGAGGCCCTCCACAACTTAGTAAGACCCTGTTTCAAAATAAAATAGGGCTGGAGGTGTAGATTGGAGGTAGAATGCCCCTGGGTTCAATCCCCAGTACCCAAAAAATAAAAAAGTTCTTTTTGAGCCAATTCTTACTCTTCTGAGCTAATCCTATTGACAGCTTATATATTCTTTCAAAAGCTTTCTATGCATATAAACATCTACCTGTGTGTGTATACATATACATATATATACACATATGTTTTGAGGCAAAAGCTTTTCAAATTATAAAAAGTATTACTATATATATAAATACACATATATGTATGTATGTATATTTATATATATCAAAAAGGAGTCACAGACCCATACATATATATGTATCTGTCCTTTATACATATCCTGTTCTTCAATTTGTTTTATTCACTTATATATCTTGGCCTCCTTCCCCTATTTGCAGAGGATCTACCTCCTTTGGTGGCTTGAGAATATTCCAAGACTTTTCCTATTTACTAAGACAGACACCTCTTGGAGTAGGAAGCCATATCTAGAATGGCCTAAGCTCTCAGTGTCGTATGTGTTTATAAGTCATTCCATCCCTGATATTAAAAGCTGGAGGTCTTAAGACTTTTGACGAAGATTCTAAGACCTTGCTTGTGTTTCATGTACCAGATGCCATATGGCTGGGATGCCATAGAGGCCACATAGAGATGCAATCCAGAGACTAAGATGGATCCTCTGTCTGGACTTTTCTTTGGCCTGAGAGCCACCAAGTGATTCTGACTGCTCAGTGGTGGCATAGGCAAAGCTGAACACATTCAAAAGGACAGGTGTTGAGAAATTTCTGGAAAGAGATTTCCCTCCAAATAAAGTACACCCCCAGGTATTGTACACACACACATGTGCATACATGTGTGAAGACACACACACACACACACACACACCAGATATAGGTACAATTTTGTGTATTCTTAACTTTGAAGGAGATGTTGCAATTGATAAAGAAAAGTAGATTTCTCACGTTTGTGTCAGGATATCTGAATTAAACTTCTGTCAAAGTGGTCACATCAACATGCTGTGTCTACTCAACTCCATCCAGATCTAAATTTCAAATTTTTGAAAGAATCAAATTCTTTGGAACTCTTGAAAGAGAAAATCCATCTGGCCCTGCTCAGGTCAGTTGTCCACTCCTGAAGCATTTTGTCTTGGCTGTATAAAGTAGGTTCATAAAGTAACAATACTATAGCAGCTAAAATTTATTGAGTGCTAACCACACTTTCTAAGATTATCTTCACATAGCCTCAGGGGCTGACCCTTCCTTATCAGGACCCTGAAATAGTTATCAGAAAAAGAAGACAATTGTGAGTTATACAGATGTTACCAGACCATGGGAAAATTATATGCTGAGAGATACATGTACATATAAAAAGCTAACTTAAGCGTTATAGCAATTCAATAATGCCACAATGGGAATAAGTTCAGGTTTTGAAATCCAAGATATCTAACTCTAACAAGTTTACTAACTGTTTGACTTCAACAAATTCCTTTATTTCTCCTTTACTTTCTGTGAAATTATGATGATAATACATATTGCATGATAGAGTGTACATGGAGTGATTAAGTATTATTCTCTTAAACATTTTAATAAGTGCTTCCTCTGTGACAGGGAAATGTCCAAAAGAGTACATACCAGCAGGAAGGAAAAGGTAGAGAAGCAAAGTGTCCACTTGCCTTTGTAAGGATTGCCATTATATAATGCCATTATTTAACAAGGAGAGATAATATTTATCAACTATTGTGTATATTGTGATGGGAAATTTTCTTCGTGCTTTACATATATTTACATATGCTAGTTGAGTACTATTATTATCTCTTCTGGAAGCACAGAGAGTTTAAGTAACTTTTCCTAGGTCACACAACTAGTAAGATGTACAAGTAGGACTCCTGCCTAGACAGCCTGGCTCCATAACTCAAATCTTCAGCACTACTCCGTACTGCTCTCAATGGCATATCCTGCCACATGTGTTTCTAAAGCAGGGAGATGTCTGAGGATATGCCACCACAGAGAGAAGACAGTATAGCTCCAAGATTTCAAACTTGCTAGAATTCCCCTTGTTTATTCCACATGTTCCCCCCCTTTAATAAGGTTGCCTCATCAGAATTAATGGATTGTTATTCTTGATCAGTGTGTAAACCATAAACGTTGAGATAGTTTGCCTACCACACTTAGTTTAAGATTTGGAAGGTTTACTTGCAAAAGCTCTTAGAAGCACCCATGAATAAACAAGAGTGAAGAGTTAAACCAAGGGCGGACATTGCTGTTTGTACTTTGTTCAAATCTATCCAAACAACAGGATTCAAAAGCTTTTCCTGACACTACAGGCAAATGCTTCTTCCCCAGGCACAGAATAGCCTGTTGGAGACACCACCATCACATCGCTGTGGTAATTGGTGAAATGTATAACAATGCAAAACTGCATTACTTTTGGCCAGGTTTTAATTCAAGAGTTCCAAAGAGTAAGACAATGATAAATGGTGGTGAAGGTTGATGACTTTTGAGAGAATTAGATGACGTGGTGGCAGATGCCATTGGTCACCCAACACCCATCCTCAAATCCACCTCCTTCAGTATCCTCTAATAGAAAGTCTGGAAAAGCCAAATATTTGCTTTTCTGATCTTATGCTGCTAGGGTTGGCTATGTGAAACAGTTTGGTCCCCCCAGGAGGTATAAGTGGAAGTCTCCAGGTGATTTCTGGTAAAGATTTGCTAAAGACAGATGTCCTGACACCATCCCTTCTGATGCCCCTTCTTCCTGCCCTGGATATTGACTAGTGTCTAGAGCTATGGAGACCATCTTATACCCACAACAGAAGGGTCAGCAGAATTGGAGAAATACTAACCCTGGTATTTCTGAGCTCTTAACTGCAAAGAGCTGTTTACCTCTGGAGTTTAAGTCCTTTTAGTCAAGTTTCCATTGATGTCAAAGCATTCCTATTAATACAATGCAATGGCAGGTATTTTAGCCTAGCCTTGAACTGCCTTTTAATCATATACTTATCTGTCTATTCCTCAGAACCCTCTCCCCCAGAAATTTGATTAAAGGAGCATTATTTAATCAAATAACTGAATTGAATTATAGAGCACAGTTTAATCAGAACAAACCTCTTCATCATTATCCTCTAGTCATAACAACTATTTTAATATAACTTCAGTATCACATCCCTAATAGTGTTAAGAAAGGAGTGGTACATTCCATTATTAACCAAACTGACTGTTAGTTCAGTACATGCCAGGAGTATACAAGAATGTACACAACTATCTTCTACTTTAAGCTCGACTTGTAGCTTTCAACTTTATGAGTCTGTGGTTGAGGGAAGTGGTTGAGGTCATTTGTTCTACTCCACCTCCTCAGCTCTTCAAAAGGCATAGGTCCTTCCAGACATGTCCTAAAGGTCACCCTGTGGCTACTTCTCTCATAGGCACCAGAAAATCAAACTCCTCTTCTTTGGACTCCCTCTTCTCTTCCACCATACTTAGAGATGGAAAGAGGGATTAATGGGAGCAAAAAGACCCCCACTCATTTGTACCCTTGAGTATATAGTGGGCACTCAAGACATTTTTATCAAATGAATAAATTGAAAAAAGCTATCTTTTGTAATGTAGGGGCTTCCAGAGAGGCTTTTTTGGAGCATGTAGTCTAAACAGAACCTTAAACATTGTGATTTAGCCATAAAGAATAGGGGGAGCAAGCTGGTACAATTGACAGCATGAAACAAGATATGAACAAAAGAATGAAGTGTTGGATGGAAATATAAATTTTTTAGTGCTGCAGAAGTAGGGAGTATAAAGCAGAGAAGATGGCAGAAATCATAACAGCATGGCTTTGGAGATGGGGAAATGTTGAAGGGTTTTAAGAAGGAAATTGGCATTGCTTTATATTTCAGAAAAAAAATGACTTTGGAGACTATTCAAGAGGTAGATTCAAGACAAGAGACCAGATTCAAGGAAGAGAGGGTTATTATGAGTTCCTGGAAAAACAAGAGGCAATGGTGTTTTTAAACTAGTTAATCCATTCCTAAGATTAACTAGAACTTTCCTAGTACTAGTACATTCCTTGTACTTGTACTAAGTACAAGCTTCAACATTTCAAAATACTCTACAGCACTGACTTCAAGTCAACCACTGGTTAAATAGTGCACCAGCAGCCGGGCGTGGTGGCGCACGCTTGTAATCCCAGTACTTTGGGAGACGGAGACCTGAGGATCCGGGTTCACGGCCAGCCTCAGCACTCTCACTCTCTCTCTCTCTCTCTCTCTCTCTCTCTCTCTCGCTCTCTCTCTACCTAGTGAGGCCCTCCGCAACTTCGTGAGACCCGGTTTCAAAATAAAGTATAAAAAATAGGGCCGGGGGCGTAGCGTGGAGGTAGAACGCCCCTGCGTTCAATCCCCGGTACCGCAAATAAATAAATAAATAGTGCACCAGCCAGGAAAGGGTGACCTTAAATATTCCATCATCTCACAGAAAGGGAGGTAGCATGCCAGGTATGGTGGCACCTGCCTATAATTCTAGTACTTGGGGGCTGAAACAGGAATGGCAGGTATGAGGCCAGTCTCAGCAACTAAGTGAGACCCTGTTACAAAACCAAAAAATAAATAAATAAATAAATAGGCTAGGGGTATAGCTCAGAGGTAAAACACTTCTGGGTTCAATACCCAGTACCAAAAAAAAAAAAAAATAGAAATGACAGTAAAGACCAGAGAGGGGCCCAAGTATAGGATGGAATAAAACCTAGCCCTGCATCTAAGCCACCCCACCTCTGGTGCTCTGAAAGAAGACACCTGGCACTTTCCCAACTGCTCATCCTTTACTATATGATGACTCTGAAGCCCAGAAGGTAAGAGTCTTTACCAAGGTCACACAATAACCAGTCAAGAATAGATATAGTGGCTCCTGGACCCAATTTTATGCCCTAACTACTAGGCATCCAAAACCTGCTGCATAGAAATAGTTCCATTAAAATAAAAAATAAAATGGTCACTTGCTCTCAAAAAGAAAACAAGCACTGTATTTCAGGAAAATGTCATGAACTGAATGAAACTGTAATTTGGGAAGCTGTAAAAATATGGCTGCACAATTCTGCAGGCCAACGCCTGTCACATGACCATGAACTTTGGGCTCTGCCCTGTAGCTGTGCCTGGTTATATGAGGCTGCGTATGGGTGAAATTAGAGTGGGAGGTCAGCTACGCTACACAGGATGGTCCATTTAACAGCTGATCTGCTGGGACCTGTGCCTAAGAAGTTAATTTCTAGCTTTGAGATGGTTTCTGGTAATTGTAGGTAATTTAAAATATAATTGCAATTTAGTTGAAAAAAACCTCTGTTTGCAGTGTTTATGCTCATCACTCTAATTTAAGGTCTAGAATGTTGGATGAACTGCACCTCAATACACGCCCATTTTGCATCTTCCTGATTTTACCACCAGTGATTATAAAAACAGCCTCGGCAAACCTCAGTCTACATTACAAGACATTGCAAAGCTCCGATATAAAGTTTCGCATTGCTGGAAGGTTAACTGTAGAGCATGTTAATGATTATCAAATAGATGAAGAAAACCACAAGGCTCCAAAATGCAAAAGCCCCTCAAAACTGTCCAGCTCGCCCATGTTTATAATAAAGCCACTTTACTTATTTATTTATTTTATTTTTTCAAAGAAGGCTGACTGTGGTTGAGCACAGTGTGGTCTGCATGCAGGCATACTGGAGGAATAATTATACAAAGCTGCTTGTGAGTGGGCCCCTGAAGCTGCCTCTGGCTTATGTGTTATAAACTGCTCAGTGCTAAGCTGGAGCATCTACAGCTTTGCAGAGTTCACAGAGAATGTTTCATACCATAGTGAGACCCAGTATTTTAAATATATTGGTTTGTTTTAAGAAGAATTTTTAAGACCTATTGTGTGTAGATGTATTTATTTATTTATTGTTGTTGTTGTTGTTTGTGTGTAGATTTATAGATAATTTTTTCAACTGCCCAAAATGTCAATAGGAGAGCTACTCAAAGGCAGGCAACTCAGTATTTATTTTGATTCCAAAGCACCATCATGAGCCCAATCGGCCATCATTGCAACTATAGGATGGAGAAACAGCAGAAGTGAGAGCTCAATCTATAACCTCAGATGCAGTCTCCATCTATCAGAATGACTAGGGTGAAGCCCCACTGCATTGCCATGACATACACTGGGTTAACACTGGCATTAGACATTACATTCTAGTCTGAGAACTAAGAGTCCAGGGTCAGAATTTGCAGCCAAGGTATTTGCCTTCAAAAACAGACCCAAACTACTATTGATTACCAAACACTAGTACTTAGCTTGTGGGAAGTAGCTACCTAGAAAGCTTTCAAATGAAGCTTAGAAGTTTAATGATTGGGAAAACAAAATGTATTCCAAATTCATTTGGCTTTGCTGATATAGCTCAGCAAGAAAACAAGATTTTTTTAATGATCTATTACATGTACCTCTTTATTCTTAAAATTTCAAATATTACAAAAGTAAACATTAAGTTTTGGGAGGGCTGGGGATGTAGTTTAGTGAGCAGATCACTTGCTTAGCATGCTTGAGGCCCTGGATCTGATCCCTAGCATTGCAAACAAAACAGAACAGAAAGGGATATGTTGGCACATGTTTTTCAAACCTCTGTCCCCCGGCCTCCTTCTCACAGGGTAGCCTCTGTTACCATTTTTGTGTGTGCTATAATCGATGGGTATCTAAGTATGTCCATGTATGCCACAGTACATAGCAGTGGCTCCAGAATTTCTACATAGAAAGCACTTAAGGGCTGTAATTTGACTGGATATGGGTAAACTGTATAAAGCTGCATTTACCTGGTATTTTATAAAAATAAGAATATATAAATTTGAGCACTAAAAGAAATAAGGACAACAATGAATTTAGACCATTAAAAATAGGAATTCATGAGTCTATATCAATAATAGTAAAAAATAAATGGGGGCAAAGGGAATCTTTGTTTCAGTGAAATGCAACAGTGACTAGAATGGGCTGGGAATGCTGGAGCTAAGGGACCATTATTTTACAACCATGATAATGAAGATTGGATCAGACAAGATCCAATGGATGCTGTATTTATAGGAAAATTCTGATGAGAGCCAGGATATTTGCATCATCTTAAGATGACTTCCTATGGACTGCTTATTGTTCCAAGAGTGAGGAAGGAAACCATGCAATTATATAATTAAGAATTTGGACAAATATCAATAAAGAAGAGGCGCAATACCCTGAGAAGGACACAACAGCACCTGTGCAGTTCTCTGGCCTAAAATGTGTAACTTCAACCACAAAGAGTATCAGACACACCTAAAACAAGGAATGTTTTGTTAAAAAGAGTGGTGATGAGGGGAGAGGTGGTGGTGAGGTGTGCATTCTTCAAAAATGTCAAAGCCATAGCAGACAAAAGTTATGGAAATGTTCCAGATTAAAGGAGGCTAACGAGACTTCACAATACTAGAAAACGCAAATAGTATTTGTAATACTAGATCCTAAACTTGATCCTGCTGTGGAAGGGAAAACAAGGATTCTAAGGAGAACTTGGATTAACTGACAGAACTGAAATATAGTCAACTAGGCAAAAAACAATTGTTGGATTGCTGCTGAGACGTCTATGACACACCCACCCCTCTCCCCTCTTGCCAGACTCTGAGATGCCCTGTTGTTCTGGAGCACTTGAGCTTCTACCCACAAAGCCCCTTCCTTGCCCTTCCTTGCCAGGGAACAAGAGATGAAAAGCACCTATGCAGGCAGGTAGGTTGTTTCTACTGCTGGAAGAAGGGGCTGTTTGAAGCTTTGCTTCTAGATCTGGAATTCTAGACCATGTCAATGACACAAGCTAAAGAGTGAGGCTCTCCTCAAAACTTCAAAACCCATTCGCTTCTGGCCCCTCTGACCAGCTTGTGCTACTCTCACCAAAACCTTCATCTTACTCTCCTTTTTCCCCCCTCAGTTCATTTTAAAGCAAACCAACTCCATTCCAGGAAAAGACAGAACAATGACAAATGTAAGTGACTAATAATGTCTATTGAAGGCATTACGTTGGGGCTGTCCAGGCTGTGTGTACAGGTGCCTGGCACGTCACAGTAGAGATCGATGGATATATTATTAGTTTAATGAACAAGTGAATGTATCCAGCCTTCCTCTGGATAAGCCAATGAAACAACTTTCTCCCTGAGATTTGGATCTTAAGTAAAATATAGACTAAAATTTACCAGAAGCAGATTCGGTTGGACAGAGACATCCAAATGAGAGCCCATTCATTTTTCGGTCCTAGATCCTGGGACCCCTCGCTCATGCTTTCTGTGCTTTCCCAGCCAGGTGTCTCAGCTTTCCTTTTTATTCTAAGAACTATCACATATCCGCCCAGTAAACTTCCCCTCTGTTTATATTATCCAAAGTTCCTTTCTGCTGCTTATAAATGAAGAACCATGACAGACACACATTTCCCAGCTTGCCCCTATGAAGCACACCAATTATTATCCCCGAATATGGGTCTGGTAATAAGATGGTTAGTGGGAGTTTATGGACTTCTTCCTACTTTTGTTTCTCATTGATCTCACTGAGTACACTCAGGGGCAGAAACCTGAGTTAAAATAAGCAACGTCAGTTCTGTGCATTCCCCTGCAAGAACGCTTTTGTTCAATACATGTTAGAGTTCTAGGTATTATGTTAAGAAACGACTTATTTCTAGATTTATTTCAAAGAGTACATATTCAATTCACCAATTTTCAAAGCCCCACCTCAGTTTCACAAATCTCCCCTGCTTTTCATGTCAATCAAGAACAGTTTGAAACAAAAACAGGGTCACACTTTTACTTCTAAAGTGGCAACTAGCTATGTAAAGAACATATCTAAACACGTCCTAGCACCATCCCTTTTCAAAAATATAGTTTAAATGCCAGGGTCTTTTTTTTTTAAGTAGCCTAGTTACTTTTTATAGAAAAGCCTGTAAAAAATGATTATTGCTATCTTGCTTTCAACTGGTTATTTTCATAAGTGGTTCAAAAATACCCACTGATAGTTTGTATTGTTTTTGCCATGATTTTAGTACCCAATACGGTTCTGAACATCTAACAAATGTGTAAGAAACAGTAGTGAAATTCATGAACAAAGAAATGTCTTGCTGTCAATTGTGGGGCAATTTCGGTTGAATCATCAATAAGAGATGGTTAAAGAGAATCTATGGTACAGTCATCTTTAAGTTAGAGGACAGAGACACAACAGCACTTAGCTATTTGTCATGCTTCCATAAACTGCCACAAGAGTTTTAAGAGTCCCCAAATGATCTCATATAGAATGAAAGCCTGAACTGTTCCCTGGAATGACCCTGTGGTAGAATTTGTGCTCCCCCTACCCCCAGGCAGCCACCCTTGTCCTTTACATCTGGATATCAGACTAGGCTTTATTTGAAACTATATCCTTTCTTGACTCCTCCCCCTCCCCTATCCTGTTTCTCATATTACCTTATATGTTGCCAAATTCCTACCTCAGGCTCTGCTTCTGGTGAATCTAACTCAAGACAGTACCATGCTACTAATCTGAATAAAAATATTACAAACAATACCCATGAACTTCATTGCCAATGAATTGGAAATTTTACCAAATATGTTGATGAATGCAAAGGATATGTCATCATTGTTATATGATCAATACAGATAAATCACAACTGTATTGAGGGCCTTCTACATAGATGCTATCTACCTTCAATTCTTTTTACAATTCTCTTAGATAAGCATTCACATATCCAAAATGAAAAAATCAAGGCTCAACACATTGAATAACCTGTCCAAAATCATATAACCAGTACATGTCTATTTTGAGTATTTCCTGAAAGGTCCCACAGGTTGATCATAGATGTCCCAAAATACTATGAGAGAAAATGGTGCTGTCCTTCTCACTTCTTATTCTCCAATAGTTGTGGGATAAAGCATAAGTGCTCACTTCAGACATGATTGATGTGTCTTAAAGATTACCCAGGACTAGAATATCTACAACAGAGTTCTTTAAAAAATAAAACTAGTCTCAGCCACATGCATTCCTTCACTTAATTACCAAAAACCAACCAACTAACCTCCCCATAGCCAAAAAGAAACAGTGTTAACATAATATTTGGTTTTAGAAGAAATTGAGAATTAGAGCAGGTAAACAGCACACAGCCAACTCTCAAACAGAAATGCCAAGCACCTTTGTTAGGAAATTGGATGGGACGATTACACACGGCTTTCAGGCTGTCAGGCTCAGACGTCCATCCATCTGGCTTCTCTTGAAGAGCCTGTGTGCTCTTGACAGCAACGAGGTTATCTCAACCTTTTCTGAGACTATTTTTATTTCCAGCTTGGCCTAGCACTTAGGATAATCATCTCCTAAGTTCATTTCCCATCAAGAAAAGCTATACTCTACTACTGTTCAGTCCCCTGGATAGGTCAGATTTTTAAAAAGAACAATCTAAGAGGATAAAAATAAGTACAATAAAAATCCATATGCTAATGAAACAAGCCAAGCTCAAAAGGACAAATGTTGGCTGATTCCATTCATATGAGGTACCCAGAATAATCAAATCCATAGAGACAGAAAGTAAAATAATGGTTGCCAGGGGCTGAGGGAAAGGGAATGGGAGTTACTGTTTAGTGAGTACAGAAGTTCAGTTTGGGATGATGAGAAAGTTCTGGAAATGGATAATGGTGATGGTTGCATAGCAGTGTGAACGTATTTAATACCTCTGAAATGTACACTTTAAAAAGGTTAAGATGAAAAATGTCATGTAATGTATATTTTCCCATAATAATTTTTAAAAAATCAATGCTTTTCTTGTGTGTCTGATCCCTTAAGACTAATGAGATTCTATTCCATAACAGTCCCACCTTTACCACGTATAATTTATTTATTTATTTATTTATTTCACTACTGGGGATTGAACCCAGGGGCATTCTACCTCCGAGCTACACCCCCCAGCCCTATTTTTTATTCTTTATTTTGAAACAGGGTCTCATTAAGTTGCAGAGGGCCTCACTAAGTAGCTGAGGCTGGTTGCAAACCTGCGATCCTCCTTTCTCAGCCTCCCAAGTACTGGGATTACAAGCATGCGCCACCACGCCCAGCTACCATGTATTTCTTAAATTCTCTTCTTAATTTTCTCAAAACCCATACTTACTGACATCTTTCTCTTTCAAATCCACCCCCATTTTTACCCAAATTCCACTGGCCACTACCTTATATCTTCCCCCTCTCCTCCCTTTCCTCATGAGTCCATATCACTTAAGCACAAGAGCTGTACACGGTTATCACATTTAACCTGCACAGTAACTCATCTACGGGTAGGGAAAGAAACAAAACAAAACAAATTAGGAGCAGGTTAGGGCCTCTGGAGCAAGCAGGATAAGGGAAGTGGTTAGAAATAGTCATCCATAGTCATTTTAATTCCATCACAATCTATACTTCCTCTCTCTCTCTAGCTTCGAGTGCTTTTAATCACTGCAATTTGTGAAATCCATATTCACCTGATCCACTGACCCAGTTTCACAATCGTCACTCACGTCATGTTGCAGCCCTTGCTTTTCATGTGTTCATACACGGGCCGCTAGATGTTTTAGAGCAACAGTTCTAAACTTTGACTGTATATTAGAATTGCCTGGTGAGCTTTTAAAGGTCCGGGTCACAACTCATACCAACTAAATCAGTGGGATTTAAGGGTCAGGACCTAGGTAACTGTTTTTTTTAAACCCCCAATGTGCAGCTTAGTTTGACAATTAGTGTTTTAGGAAAGTACACTTCAGACTTAAATGCGCATATCAATTATACGGCAATCTTTTTAAAAGATTTCATTCTCATTTCATTCTGAGACCTGGGGAGCCCCCAAATGCTCTTTTCTAATGAGTATCAAGGTAATGTTGAATTGGCTGTTCCTGGACCCCACTATAAACGGTGAAGCTTTAGAAAACAAGAGCCATTCAGGTGTCCTTTCTTATGGAGAATTTATTACAATAACACACAGCCAGTGATGGTGATGTCACAAATGGGTCTCCCAGCAAAACGGGCCAGAACATGGCTTGAGACACAGCTGTGGAGGCCTAGGACGAGGCTGCACCTCAGCCGCAGGTGTTCCTGGTGCTGATCCAGCGGCTCCGCCTTTGCGGCTAGGCTGAAACAAGAGGAAGCCCCAACCCATCCCTTCTAACTTCAGGACCTTTAACACAGTCCTCACATCTCTAAACTTCAGTGTCTTCATGTATGAAATGGGGACAATAATGCCAACTATTTCACTGAGTTATTGTGCAGGCTAAATGTGATAATCATGTAGTGCTCTGGTATGAGGCCTGCCATTACACATGCCTGTCTTTATTTCTGCCCCTGCAGTCAATGAAGAACCCCTTGCTAATTCACTCTCCACTTTAAGCGTCTGCTTATGGATTCAGCAAACTAGTGACTTTGCTGTGTGAGATTTTTACCTCTGCCCCCACTGCCAACTGCTGACTCTCTCTACAAGTTCAAGTTTGCATTCCTCTGAAGTGGATTTGATTGATTCAATCACCATCCACTCTAGACAATCCCAGTGAAGACTCTGCATTTGCATAAAGCCACCTGTGGTAGACCAGAGTGAACTTAGGAACTGGCTTCCCTTGATTAAGAATTAACTTACACTAGGTTACTACATAATATAAGCTATACATATGAAACTCTCAGAAAGATACAGGGATGTGTCAGGCAATCTGAGACCCCTTAGGAGAGGGCATTTGTAAGTACCTTGCTTGACCTGCCCAATACACTCAGCAAATATTTATTGAGCATCTCATCTGTGCAAAGCATTCATTACAGCCCCATCCCTAGAGTCCCAGGACCATCTATCTGTGATTCTTGGTTCTATATTTGAGGGGCTAAGCATCCAGAGTTCCTTTCTCTCTCACATTGCTGATTTATTGGTCTGGTTTCTGTTATTATAACAGAATACCTGAGGCCAGGTAATATATAAAGAAAATAAGTTTATACAGCTCACCGTTTTGGAGGCTGAAGGTCCGAGCATCATGGAACTAGTTCTAGCGAGGCCCTGCCTGCCTGCATCACATTGTGGCAGATGGCATCATAGTGGGAGTGCATGCGAAAGGAAGAGATCACACGATGATATAGGAAGCCAGAGCACCACAGACCAGGAGTCAACTGGGTCCCACCAGAACTATGTTAATCCCTTCTGACGGCAAGCCCCGGTGACCTGAGCATCTCCCACTAGGCCCCATTTCCTACAGGTGCCACCACCTGTTACCACTGCCACACCAAGGACCAAGATTCCAGCACATGAACTCTTGGGACACACTTAAGCCATATGTAAACCACAGCAGACAGTGAGAGAAAATACTAAAGTTTTTGCTCTTTGAATATAGTGTTTGGTTTTTAATGAATTTTGTGCCCAGAAATGCTACTCCAAAAGAGAGAAATATAACCTCTCTAAAGCTCAGAACTTGGTAAGGGACATAGCTAACATTGATTAAGTACTTACTGCAAACCAGGCACCATTTAAGTGCTTTATGTGGCTTAACTCATTTAATCCTCACAACAACCCTATGATGTTGGTATTATTAAAAACATGGCCGAGTCACACAGTTAGTAAGTAAGAGAGCCAAGGCCCGAGCCCAGGGCCTGCGCAGAGTCTGCATGCTATCTGTGCTGTGCTGTTTCTCTGTCCCTCTCCAGAGTCTGCCCAGACTTGTGGAGCCACCACCTCTGTGTTAACATATACCTACCTTGTCTTTGCAGAGATACCTGGCAAATGGTGACATTCTCATGCATACCCAGGGGAAATTTATACAATTCCCAGCCTTTAGGAATATAGAAAGGATGGTGAAAGATGAACTTGTGATCCCTCTACTTTATATCAAAAAGCAAATCATTTGCAAACTTCAGTGTTATTATTTGAAACTTATCACATTTTAAAGTTTCTGCTTTCTTGCATGTATATCAGGTGGTTTTTGTTGTTCTTGCCTAGCTGACTTCCTACCTCTGGAAAGGACCCATTGTATAGCTTCCCAAAGGCCAGATTCTTGCTTTCTCTCTCCTCTTATTAGCCTATCTAGGCCAGATATGTGACCTAGACTTGAGCCAGGCAGACACTCCTGCCTAGAACTTGAATACCAAGAAATGAAGTGAAGCCAGGCTTGGTGGTGCATGCCTGTAATCCCAGTACTTGAGAGGCTGAGACAGGTGGATCGCAGGTTTGAGGCCAGCCTCAGCAACTTAGTGAGGCCCTTAGCAATTTAGTGAGACCCTGTTTCAAAACAAAAAAATAAAAAATAGGGCTGGGGTGTAATTCAGAGATAGGATGTCCCTGGGTTCAGCCCCCAATACAGAGGAAGGAAGGAAGGAAGGAAGGAAGGAAGGAAGGGAGGGAGGGAGGGAGGGAGGGAGGGAGGGAGGAAGGAAGGAAGGAAGGAAGGAAGGAAGGAAGGAAGGAAGGAAATGCAGTGAGTGGAGGATTCATCCTGAGGACAGTGGCAACAGCAGCAGTAACCAGAGGCAGCTGTGGTGTTACTTCTACAGACTGCTGCTGCTGCCGGGCAGGATTTTGGCTGAGGCCTGTTGCCTAGCTTCCTATTATGTTAGTATCCTATGGCTGCCATAACACAGTACCACAAACTGAAAATCTTAAAACAAGAGAAATTTATTTGCTACAGTTCTACAGGCTAGAATTCTGAAATCAAAGTATTGACAGGTCCACGCTCTCTCCAAAGGCTCCAGAGCGCAATGCTTTTTTTACTCCTTCTGGCTTCTGGTGGTAGCTGGCAGCCCTTGACATCCCTTGGTTCATGGCAGCATAACTCCAATCTCTGCCTCCATCTTCACATGGCCTCACGTTTTAACTTGACTACCTCTGTAAAGAGCCACTCTCTGAATAAGGTCACCTTTGTAAGTTTCAAGGATTAGGACTTCAACATATTATGGTAGGGTGAGGGATACAATTCAGTCATTATCCCTGATGATTTCTGGATCCGGATCTCCCATCTCAATGATCATGTGGGCCACCTAGTATCTTCTTTATAAATTCTTTTCCTACTTAAATCAGCAGAATTGGTTTTGCTACTTGCTGCTATAAACCCTGATTTGTCTTACCTCCAACTCAGCATTTCCTTGAACTCCTCTCTGAGAGTCTCCATGTAGAGCTCACTAGGGATGAGCAGAATAGTCACTTGCCAATGAGAAAGACCCACCTGCTTTAAGAACAAGACAAAGATTCTCAGCCCACCCCTGGACCAAGCAGTCTGAGAGGGCAGTGTCCCAGGCTCATGTTAAGGGATTTACACTCAACAGTGCCTAACCTCATTACTGAAATGCCTGAAAAACCTTTTGATTCCCTAAGTAATGAGTTTGTTCTCAAGCTGTATGGCACTGTGAAGTAGAATTCAACTGTTTTTGCCTTTGGCCAATGGATGGTGTGAGGCCTGTTTCAGTGGAAAGGACCACACGGCTTGCATCAGATCCCAGTCTGTATAATTTTCATCAAGTCATGACAGCACCACCAAAGGGCTAACCAGCGTTTCAATTGTGTTTGGTCTAAAGTTTCCAAAGCCTCATCAATGCTATTAGGAACAATAACATTATGAAAGAGTTACAGAGGAAATAAAACATTATGGGGTTCTAAGAAACATGGTAATAAAAGCCAGCTGAATTTAAAAAGACAAATATATGTCATTGACTTCAAGGAAATAAAAACACATTTAAAATTTTGAATAAATCAACTTCACAAATGGCCTTTGGGAAAAGAGTGGCAATGTTACTTTTTGGTTTCCACTGCTTTGCTTCCTCATATGACCTTTCCCTTGCCACCTTCATGGAGTTGTGATAGGGCTGGGGGCCATATAAGCTTGGAACTGCTGAAGTTATCTTGGCTATCATCAGTAGAAAGCCTATGTTAGAACAAAGACAACCCAAGAGTCCAAGTGACACGTATAAAGTTATTATTTCATCTGAGTTTCCTTCATCTAGTTGTACCTAAAAATATCCATTAAGTTTCCAAATTATTTGAGCCAATAAATCTTTTTTGCTTTTTTGTTCAAGCTAGTTGGAGTTGGGAGTTCCAGCCTTACAAATGACAATGTGCTATCAAGTGTCCCTATCTACTTTGACCTAATTTCCTTAGACTGCTGTTGGCAAGGGAATACAATGTTGAATGGACCCCAGATTTCAATGAGGATGGTGGTTTCTGAATTTCATCTGGCCTCCTATTGGAAACATGTGCACACACAGAGACACACACACAAGCTAACGGAGAAGCATCTTAATGCAGCACTCTTTTGGCAAATGTGCACTATTGAATTATTACTACAATTAAGGGAATGACCAATAGGGAAGCAAATTGCCCAACTGGAATAGAAAAGTCTTCTATTCCACCTGATGCAAACCCTGTACATCATTGCCTTACTGTGACACATCAATGACACGAGAATTTACCTTCCTGCATTTCAGCATTTTTTTTTCTTCTAGCTAAGCTGTGCCATTTCACCTGACTCAGCATATTCACAGATGACATATGGCTCCCAGTTAGACCAACTCCCTAGAGCTCTTTCTCTACTCTTCCCAATCTGGTTTTGTTTTCAAAACCCATGGGACTGGCATAAATACCTCATTTATTTACCTATTTATTCAACAAATAACTACTGGGCACTCACTATGCACCAAACCCAGGTACAGGTCCTGAGAACTGGGCAGAGAACAGAAAGAAGTCCCTGCCCTTGTAAACCTTCTATCCCAGTGGGAGAAGAGAGACAACAGAAAAATTTTAAAGTAGATATATGTCAGATATTGATAAATATTATGGAGAAAGGTTATATGGGATGAAAAGGATGGGAGTATGGAGGAGAGGGGCTATTTCATGAGCCATGTAGTTTAATTATCTAAGGGAAGAGCATGCCAAGCCAAGCAAACTGCATAAGCAAAGGCACAGAAGCCAGAATAGCTGTGAGGCCGGGGTGGAGGGAATGAGGGTCAGCATGGTAGAAGATGGTGAGAGAAGTATACAAGGGGAAGAAGTGAGGGAGACAATTTAAAGCATTTGGAGGCCATTGTAAGAACTCTTGGTTTTATTCTGAGCTAAATTTTTTAAAAAATACACTGGAGGCTTGTGAGCAAAGGAGCCGCATGATCCGACTTAAAGTTTTCAGGAGTGTTCTGTCTGCTATACTGGTGGTAAAAAATAGAAGTGAGGAGATCAAGGGAGACCATGAAAATAGCAGTGGAGGTGGCAAGAAGTGGTTGAATTCTGGATATATCTTGAAGGTAGACAAACCAACAGAATGGGATATAAGCAAAATTTTTGTAAATGTTGAGTTTTGGCATAGGCAACTTAAGGGATAGTGTTGCCAGTAACTTTGATATAGTGGCTATAGGAGAGGCACAGATTGAGAAATATGTCACAGACATAGTAAGTTTGAAATGCCTATCAGATACTCACATAGAACAGATGGTTAGCTTAGTGAGTCTGAAGGTGGGGAACATGTATTGGGGAGACATCAGAGTATAGATGAAATTAAAGTCATGAAGTTGGAAGAGATCGTCCAAGAGGTGGGTCCATACAGAAAAGAAGAGGTATAAGGACTGTACCCTTGAACAGTCTGATGTTTAGAGATTAAAGAGATAAGCAGTATTAGCAAAAGAGAATGAGAAGGTAAGCAAGGCAGGATGAGAACCAGAAGGTGTCCAGGAACTCAAGTGGGGGAAAAAACAAAACCACCAACATTTCAAGAAAGAAAGAGAAGTCAATTGGATCAAATGCTATGACAGGTCAGATAAGATAAGGACTAGCAAGTCGGGTGCAGTGGCACACACCTGTAATACTAGTACTTGAGAGGCTGAGACAGGAGGATCACAGGTTCCAGGCTACCCTAAGCAACTTAGCAAGATCCTCAGCAATTTAATAAGACTGTTTCAAAATAAAAAATAAAATGGGCTGGGGGTACAGCCCAGAGGTAGAATGTCCCCGAGTTCAATTCCCAGTCCAAAAAAAAAAACCCACAATTAGTTGTTGTATTTTTCTACAGGGAAGCCATTGGAGTGCATTCAAAAAGAACAGGAGGAGTAAATTGGAAACAGTAAGTAGAGATAACCCTTTTGAGGTTGTCTATATACAGCAAGAAAGAAGTGCCACACAGAGAAACTTCTCATGGAGCAGAAAAGCAACAGCTCTGTTGACCTCAATTTTTGGCACAAATATAGACCATGTAATCAGGGCCTCATGATCCTTCTGACCAGTATATTGGGTTTTAAGCAGGAGGTGTCAGAAAAGTTACTAAAGGGATAAGTGGCTTATGGCTTCTAATTTAGAAACAAATAAGCAAGCAAACATGTAAATATATAAATGAAGAAGTGGAATGGCAGCTGAAGAGGTGTAAAGGGACCTCTGAGAGTACGAATGGCCTGCATTGGTCAACTGGTCATCTTCCTACTGTGGGTTTTAAACATGTGGTGATGGAGGTGATGTCCATAGGTATTCAGAGTGAAGGGGAGGCAGAGTACAGAAGTGAGCAGTATTTTATTTTATTTATTTATTTATTTTTTGCGGTACTGGGGAATGAACGCAAGGGCGTTCTACCTCCGCGCTATGCCCCCGGCCCTATTTTTTATACTTTATTTTGAAACCGGGTCTCACAAAGTTGTGGAGGGCCTCACTAAGTAGAGAGAGAGAGAGAGACAGCGAGAGAGAGAGAGAGAGCTGAGGCTGGCCGCGAACCCGGATCCTCTGGTCTCTGCCTCCCAAAGTACTGGGATTACAAGCGTGCACCACCACGCCCGGCGTGAGCAGTATTTTAAAAGTGAGCTCTCATTAAGATTTAAGACACAGAAGCAAACACAGGTCGACAGTTCAAATATGAATAGTGCCTGAAATCTTAAAGACAAAAAATTAGGTATAATTTAAACATATTATTATAAATAAAGTCAGGGAATTTCAGAAATTAAAGTGAAAATCATCTTAATGATTTCTTGTTTGAATCTTTCATTTAACAACATCTGAAAATCAAGTCCCCAGAAAACTGAATGATTTGTCCAAGATCACACACCTAGTTAGTGACAGATGCAAGTCTAGATGTTAGTTCTCCTCAGTCTTCATCTACTGCTCTTTCCTCCCACATTTACTGGCAGGGTGCAGGGAAGCAGCAGGCTGGTCCCTCTTCCCTCATTGCATGTCAAGGTCTACCTTGCTCTTAATTCTGAGCCCTGTTCTGTTAGGTATGTTCAATAACAAAGTTCTCTTGTTATCTCTGAGTGACCCAGCATCCTCCCAGTGCTTCAGCCAAGTGTGTACTTGCTGAAGATTCAAACCCAGTACATACGGCTGTATCAAAACCCCAGCATCAGGGAAGTATGAATTGGGTTCACCTGGGAGGGAGAAAGGAGGATTGTCTCACTGAAATACTGCAGCTGATTTCCCAAAACTCACCAGACAGCACCACGTTTTCCAGGTTCTAGTGATAAAGGCATGACATCCTCTTAGCCCTAATTGTCTTCTGGCCAGAGAGGAGCTCAAGAGACTTTGCAAGCCACAAACCAACCGTGTGTGCTCATTGGACTAACAAAAGTCAAGTCTTTGCATTAAGAAGAAAGTGGATCTGAACCAACAAATCGGGGAGAGCCTGCAGCCGTGTCCCATCTGAATACCATTTGAACACAACTGGTTAAAGTTCTTCCAATGATGGCTTTTGTTATCTATAAAATTAAGACTAAACCAAAGATCAAGGAATTTCAACTGGAAGCTATATCCTGTCTCCAGTCTCCCATCTTGGTGTAATTTAAGTGAGTTACAGGCCCCTTTAAATTCACTTATTTAAAACAGATACTCATCCAAAGAGGCACTCTATAAACATTTGGCACATCTTGATGAGCACTTCAGTTGTCCTTCAAAGGCAGTGGAAACAACCCCAAAACCAATTACTTATGCTCTCCTCCAAGAAGTCCATTAATTGGAACGAGGGCCCTGCCTCTGGCTGAATGTGTCCTCTCTACTCTTTCATGTCTCATAGTTGTCCCTTCTGGGGAACAGTAGTGTAGTTGCAGGCAATCTTTTTAAATTTAGAAATTATTTAAATAGAGAGGTAAAGGAGATCAATATGGACTACAAGTTAGCATATGGAACAAAGGGAAAAGGGGTAGGGTCTTGAGTGTATCTATCCTCTCTTCTCTTGATTGAAACAAATTATTTAAAAATGGGAAGAAATCTAAATGCCTTTGTATCCCCAAATAAAATAAAATCCCCCAAATAAAACAAACCTTTTATTTTTTTATTTTTTGTGGTACTGGGGATTGAACACAGAGTCATTTTACCTCCAAGCTACACCCCCAGCCCTATTTTATTTGAAACAGGGCCTCACTAAGTTGTGGAGACTGTCTTCAACCCTGCAATTCTTCTATCTCAGTCTCCCAAGTATTAGGATTACAGGTGTGTGCCACCACACTTGGCAAAACAAACCTTTTAAATGAGGCCTCCATAATCTATGAAACACCTTTGTCAACACATCACACACCAATTCTAGAGGACTGAAAATCAAGACATAGCACATTTTTAAAAATGAAACAAGCAATCTACTTAGAATATAGTTTTGACTTTATGTATATATGTAGCTCTATCTATATATGTTTTATAGCTATGGACAAATATATCCCCATAGCTTTTGGCCAAATTCTACATTTTTAAAACAGAAAATAACCATAGATATACCAATATTTAGCTACAAAAATGACTGCTACAATTTGGATGTTGAATGTTCCCCAAAGACCCATGTATAAAAGTCTTGGTCACCAGTATTGGCAGTATATGGACCTTTAAGAGGCGAAGACTAATGGGAGATCCTTAGACCACTGGGGGCATGCCCCTGAAGAGGACCATCTTCTCTTTTTTCATTTGCTTCGTGGTTCATGATGTAAGTGGTTCCCCTCTGCCATGTGTTCCCACCATATGTGCTGCCCTTGTCAGAGGCTCAAAGCAATGGGATCACCTGATCTTGGACTAGAACCTCCAGAACCTTGAGCCAAAATAAATCTTTACTCTTTGTAAGTTAACTCTCTAAGTAATGTAATGTGAGGCTGACTCATACAGACTATTAGAGTACTGTTTATAATAATTAAAAGATTAGAAGCCATACAATAAGATAATGGTACATCCATATTATGAATTATGAAGCAACTAAGAATGATGTTATAGAGGAATGACATAAAATATTCACACTATATTAAGTTTAAAAAGTAAAGTATAAAAATAGTATGTATGGTCAAGAAAACCCCACATAGTATATAAATGTATAGGAAAGAGACAGAAGGGAAATAATAGATGGGTGATGAAATTCTTTTTTTTATCTGTGTTTTCTTATCTTTCCTATGGTCATCATAATCATTGATTGGGCTCCCTTGGGAAATAGTTTCTAAGATGGAAATTTTAGTGCTCTTGGTGACAATATCCATAAATGAATGTTCTCAGAAACATTACCTATAAGGAGTGAGGAAAGCAGAGTCAGGCACAGGGGGAAATTGATCAATAGTCTCTACAGGGAGTTCTGAAATTGGGATGGCCTTCAGAGCTGTCCTGAATTGAGGCTAAAAAGCTGTGCCTTTGTATACCTATACTCCAAGCCACTGAATGTGGGCTACCCCAGGGAGTAGTATAACCTGAAATGCAGTTCTCTTCTGCTAAGGGTAATACCTGGTGGAGAGTGCTGCTGTGAGCTATCTGTAGGTAGCACTGGAGCAACTGGGCAAACGAGTGCCTAAATCTTCAAGTGGATGTGGGAAACTGAGCAGCAGGGAACATGTGGTAGAGCAAAGCTGCTCACCTCATGGTGACCAGGAAGCAAAGACACAGCAAGGACGGGGCCAAGGTCCCACTGTCCCCTTCAAGGGCATGTCCCCAGTACTTCGCTTCTTTCCACTAGATCCCTCCCATCTACTAAAGGTTATGCCACCTCCCAGTAGCACTACAGGCTGGTGCCTAAGCTTTTAGCATACAGCCTTATCTCCCTTTCTTCCCCAGCTCATGACAATCACTTCTAGCCATCATTACAGCTTTGCCTTTTCTACAATGTCATATAAATTAAATTAAACACATGTATTATTTTGTGTAATATTTCTCTTAACATAATGATTCCATGTTATTGCATCTATCAGATCATCCTTTTCACTGCATAGTAAGGTTCTGTCATATGGATATGCCACAATATATTTAACAATTCCCCAGATGGTGGGCATTTGGGTTGCTCCTAGCATGGGGTTATTATGAATACAGTTTCTATGACCATTTGCATACAGGCCTTTGTGTAGACATATGTCTTTTTCCCATTTCAGAAATACCTAAGAATAGAATTACTGAGTTGTATGGTAAGCGTATGCTTAACTAGGTAAGAAACTGCCAACTGTTTGCCAAGTGGTTTTACAGGTTGAGCAACCCTAACTCAAAAATCTGAAATCCAAAATGTTCCAAAATCCAAAACCTTGCCGGGCATGGTGGCGCATGCTTGTGATCCCAGTACTTGGGAGGCGGAGACTAGAGGATCCGGGTTCGCAGCCAGCCTCAGCTGCTTAGTGAGGCCCTCCGCAACTTTGTGAGACCCGGTTTCAAAATAAAGAATAAAAAATAGGGCTGGGGGTGTAGCCCAGAGGTAGAATGCCCCTGGGTTCAATCCCCGGTACCGCAAAAAAACAAAAAAACCGTTGTTTAATTCAAGGTCACAAAGATTTTCTTCTGCTTTTCATCTAGAAGTTCTGTAGTCTTAATGCTTTTTATGATCCATTTCAGGTTTGTTTTATATATAATGTAACAGTCAAGTTTCATTTTCTTTTTCAGTATTAGCATCATTTCCTGGAATCCTTGCCAAGGTGTTAAGTCCTGCATCATAGAAGAGTGCTCCCATATTGATAAACTCTTTTCCATACAATTTTATGTTCCATTCTCCCCCTTGATCCAGGCAATTCTCCTGCATCCTGCCAATACAGGTTGATTAGTTCCTGCAGCTGTTTCCTTCTTTAAAGAGTTCAGTACTTTCCTGGCTGAACTACGTTGACTTAGCCACAGTTATCGTCAAGTGGCCAGGAGTGGAGGTAGATATAGATCCCTAGGGAGATACAGATCTTTGAGGCTGAGACCTCTGCTTCAGTTTCCAGCAATGGGATAGCAATAGGCTTTAGGAGAGAGTAGTGGGCCATTTTTGCAGGCCCAGTGGACTTAAGGGGATCTCGGCTTTCAAGATTCTTTAGTGCATGAATCTAGAGTCCCACTTCTTTCCATCCAGGTCCCTGACCTTGACAGCAGACCTGCCAAGGTTGAAAGTTCAACCTTCTCTGGAGCTCTGTTATACTGATAATTAAATCCTGAGCCCGATGCTTGGGTTTTTTTCTGTCCTCCGGCTGCACTATTTATATTTTGTGGAAAAGGCTTTCTGACTTTCAACCTTAAATTGATGGCTAAACCCCCTGGGCATTTCATTGTCTTTTCCCAGTGTATTGATAACCCACAGCAAGAGACATTCAATTCCATTGTTCTTATAATTACTATTTCCTCCAAACTTCATAAAGGCCTGAGACTTCCCACCACTATTCCTTTCCTTTTTATCACTGTTTCATCTCAGTTTACTGTCAGTGAATCTTTAATTAATTTAATCTTTAATAACTGTATTTCAATAGCACCCCAGGTACTACCTATCCTCCACCTACCTTCTACCAATGAACAGGTCCTCATCACTAACAGGCCAGTGTTGATCTCCCTCCCAAATTTCATTTTTAGAGGTTGCTTTCTAAAACCATTCCTGCTACTAAATGTCATAGGCCAGATTCCCCAGAAGACAGTCTCTGAGACAGAGAGTTCTGTGCAGGTATACTGCAGAATACTCTCAATACCTCTAAGGGAGTAAGGATTGGGCAGAGAAAGAAGTTGAACCTTAGGGACCTCAGTAAATCTGCAGAGGTGTTCTGAAGCTGGGATGGCCCTTCAGAGATGTTGCTGATGGTTTCCCTAAGTTGCTGAGGCTGGCCTTGAGCCTGAGATCCTCCTGTCTCAGCCTCCCATGTACTGGGATTACAAATGTTTGCCACTACATTTGTTCTGGGCATGGTGGCACTTTACCAGTCATTTGGATGGAGAGTGCCCCAGTTAAGATGTAACTTGCAGTGAAGTAGGTCTGTACTAGTGTGCTAAGGTTGCCTTAACAAAATAACATAGACTGGGTGGCCTGAATAACATAAATTTATTTTCTCATGGTCCTTGAGTCTGGAGTCCAAGATCAAGGTGCCAGGAGGGTTGGTTTCCCCTGAGGCCTCTCTCCTTAGTGTGGAGATAGTTGCCCTTTTGCTGCCCCTTCACCTGGCTGTCCCTTCCTGCACATGCACCCTGGTGTCTCTCTTGTCCTAAACTCCTCTTCTTTTAAGGACACCAGTACCCTCATCCTCAAGGAAGAGCCAGGTAGAGCACTACAGCATCCTCTACAGTGATATTAATATCACTAATAAGAATACAAATGGCAACGCTCATTGGGTATTAGAGGATGTCAGGCCCAGTACTAATTTCTTTATACGTCTTATCTGTTTTATCCTGATCTAATTCATTCTCCCTGAAATCTCTGCGGTAAGGAACAAGAATCTCAAAAGCCCTAAAATATAGCATTCATTCCATATAGTAATTATTATTATTTTTTTTTTTTTGCGGTACCGGGGATTGAACACAGGGGCGTTCTACCTCCGCGCTACGCCCCCGGCCCTATTTTTTATACTTTATTTTGAAACCGGGTCTCACGAAGTTGCGGAGGGCCTCACTAAGGAGAGAGAGAGAGACAGAGAGACAGAGAGACAGAGAGAGAGCTGAGGCTGGCCGCGAACCCGGATCCTCTGGTCTTCACCTCCCAAAGTACTGGGATTACAAGCGTGTGCCACCATGCCCAGCTTCTTTTTTCAATATCCTAGTGCAGATCACTTGTCCCTACTTGAATAATAATTATTCAAAAATAGCTATTGAATTTAACTCACCCTTTTAGTAGAGAGAAGATACTCTATATTAGGCTTTTTATTCTTCCATAGTATACACATATACCTGGTGACTCCATAGCAGTAATTTTGGTGGCCAAAGAAGTACCATTTACTTGAGTGAGTTCTCAGAGATAGAGTTGAAAAATAATGCCAGATAATACTAAGAAAGGTACTTTGCATAGTTCTGAGGGTATCAGGTCATGCCAGGAAGAATATCCTTTCAGTTGGTTAACATGGCAGGGGCTTATTAGGCCCATCTGGGCTCTAACATATGACAGCACTCTTAAGAACTCTCTGTGTCCAGCTTTTGTCCAGTTCTGTATTCCCTACCGACACTTATTCAGTCTTCAGATTTTCACTGAACACCTACTATGTGCCAGACACTAAGCTTGGCATTTGAGACACAATAGTAGATAAAATATTATATAGTCTCTTCCTTCATATAGCCATTTTAACACCAAGTAGGATCCAAAAAAGTGTCTTATTGACTTCAAAGTTTTATATAAAGTCAAAGTAGAAATGATAAAAGCAAATCTAAAACATCACCCAATTAAAAATTCAACTTAACTCTTGTATTTTTTTCTGTTCTAATATACCACATTCTGAGAACTCTAGAAGGTCTTACTATTCAGTCTCTTCCACTATACATTTTGAAACATGACTAAGAGTGTGCCCATAAAAGCTGACCATTTTCTTGATGATGTAAGGGCTTGGGGTGGTGGCTAAATTAAGGAGTCTCTTCTAGATTGTTTAAACTCAACTAACATACAGGTGGATATGATTATGTCTGGTAATCTAGATGCTGCAAACATCAAGTCAAGCCAAAACTTGGTGGTAGAAACAGAAGCAATGAGAAATACTTTAAGAGCACATCACAGTAAGTAGCAACAATAGCCATAGTAAAACAGCTATAGTCATTAATTGAACCATGGGCTAAGCACACCACACTGTCTCATTGCTTTATTTAATCTGCATAATATTGCTATGTGTGAAATAGGTGTCATTTTTATAAAATACAGAAAACTAAACATAAAACTATAAAGTCATTTGCCTAGTCACATAATATAAATGACACAGCAGGGATTTAAACACGAATTTATCTGACTCTAAAAGCCAGGCTCTTTCCCTTGGTATCATAACCAATCCCCATATTATGATATTTTCCCCACAAAATAATCCTCCAATATTAATATTGACTCCTGGTTATCTTCCAGGGGAAACAAGTGAATTTAGAAGGTTAGGCGAGTTATAGACAATGTTTAACATTTTTTTATAACGTTTTCAGATCAGAAGCTATTTGAGACAGCCAAACATTTCTTTTAGCCAGTAATATTTTGCGAACAATTTCTTGCTTGGCAGGATAACATGGTGGCTGTCATATGAACCAGTGTTACAATTCCACATTTTGTTGTGCATATATTATGTAATGCCAGCTAGAGCATGAGTCAGGATAAACTAATTACTGTAACAGATAATCCCTGAATCTCAATGGCTTATTATAATAAAAGTTTATTTTTCATAAAAATTTTTACTAGGCTATTCCTTGATGTCCATCTCTTCTGAGTAGCTCTCCTCTGCATGATGATTCAGATATCCACTCTCCTTTAATCTTGTGACAGCACTATCCTTGCCTGGCCTCCCTATGGCTGCCATGAAAGGCAAGGAAAGAATGAACAGAGCGCATAAAATATTTACCTACCTTTGCCTGGAAGTAGCATGCATCACTTCCATTCACAATCCATTTCCCAGAATTTGTTACATGGCCACACCAAAATTTAAAGGAGCTGGGAAGTGAAGTTCCCAGTTAGAGGAAGGCGCATGTCTTTGATGGTCATGTAGCTATTTCTACCACAGCTGGTATCAACTGATTTGGATTTATGAAAAGCTTATAAGAAATAAGATTTCTCATATAGTTTCTCTACTGGACACTGCCACCATATCTAGTTATGATATATATCAATATGTTGTCCCAGGCATTTTATTGGATTTGTTAATCATCCTGTACTGGGTTGAATGGCCCAAATAAAGAGACATCCAACTGGAACCTGCGAATGTAACTGCATTTGGAAAAGAGTCCTTGCAGATGTGATTGAGTCAGGGATCTCCAGATGAGATCATCCTGCATTAACTAGATGCACCTTAAATCCAGTGACACCTGTCATCAAAACAGGTAGAAGAGGAAGAGTGAAGAAAATAAAGTCATGTGAAGATGGAAAAGATTAGAGTCAAGCCAAGGAATATGTAAAAACCAAGGAATATCTAGAGCTACTACAAGCTTGAAAAGGCAAGAAATATTTCTCCCACAGAGCCTTCAGCGGGGGCATGGCCCTGATGGCACCTTGACTTTGGACTTCTGACCTTGAAAACTGTAAGGGAAGACATTTCTACTAAGTCACCAGGTTTGTGGTAATTTGTTATGACCGCCACAGAAAACCAGCCAAAAGGTATGATATTGGCTGAATTGTGTCCCTCGAAAATTAATGTGTTAAAGCCTTAATCCAATAGGATTAGTGTTCTTTTTTTTTTTTTGCGGTACCGGGGATTGAACGCAGGGGCGTTCTACCTCCGCGCTACGCCCCCGGCCCTATTTTTTTATGCTTTATTTTGAAACCGGGTCTCACGAAGTTGCGGAGGGCCTCACTAGGTAGAGAGAGAGAGAGAGAGAGAGAGAGAGAGAGAGAGAGGGAGGGGAGAGAAAGGAGAGAGAGAGAGAGAGAGTGCACGCGCGCGTGCGCGAGCTGAGGCTGGCCGAGAACCTGGCTCCTCCATTCTCCGCCTCCCAAAGTACTGGGATTACAAGCGTGCGCCACCACGCCCTGCTAGGATTAGTGTTCTTAAATGAAGAGTAAGAAAGGCTAGGGTTGTGTGTACACAGAGAAAAGGCCTTATGAGAACACAACAAGAAGACAGCCATGTGCAAACCTAGCAGAAAAGTCTCAGGAGAAACCACACTACTGACACTGTGATCATGGATTTCCAGCTTCCAGAGTTGTTACAAGTAAATTTCTATTGTTTAAGTCACCAGTCTGTGATGTTTTGTTATGATGGCCCTAGTAGACTAATACAAAGTAGCAGAAACTTCCTAGAGGTAAAACTTCTAAGGAAAGAGCCAGAAGGCCTAGGGTATCAGCATTTGAGAGAGGACTTCTAATTTAATAAGCAAATAGAGTCATAAGCCAAGAGTATATGTGATGTATATAGGCTTTTTACCTATGATAAGTGCTTAGCAGAGAATCTAGTCTAGAATAAACTATTTTCTGAATAATAAGATAAACATTTTATTTTTCATTTCTAAAACAGGATACATAACCAGGCATGGTGGCGCATGCTTGTAATTCCAAGTACTTGGGAGACTGAGGCAGGCGGATCCCAGGTTCAAGGACAGCCTCAGCAAATAGTGAGACTCTCATCAACCTAGCAATTTCCTGTTTCAAAAATAAAAATAAGATAGGGCTGGGGTGTAGCTCGGAGGTAGAATGCCCCTGGGTTCAATCCCCAGTGCCACACACACCAAAAAAAGGATACATATAACCAATAAATATACTTTTCTTTAAAATTTATTTTTGAAATGATGGTTTTTCTTACAATTGTTGCATCTTATAATTAAGGAAATAAAGCACAATATTAAGCACTCCACATGCTCCCAACAACCCTAAGGCATGGGGAGTATTAGTGGAGTGCGGGCTGTAGCTTGCAGCAACTCTGAGAACTAAGTGTGCTCATCTCTCCCCAGCTCGAAAACAACTCGAAATCAGCCACAGTGGAGTATGTCCACTGTAGAAATTGTCACTTGCCAACATACCACTCAATTGGCACTATTATTATCCCTTCCATATAAATGAAGAAACAGAGTGGCTTAATAACTTTCCCTAGTTAATGCTAAGTAGCAGATCTAAGGCTTCCACCCAGATAGATCTGATTCCCAAGGCAGAGGCTCTCAAAGCCTGTTAGGCTGCCACCCACTTGGATGGGATTTAATGTAAAGCCATAGCTGCAGTGGTAATTCTGGAACTTCATAAGTAACATAATAATAACAAGGTTTCCTTCACCCAATTAGGTTTTGTAAATTGGTTTTCTACTGTCTGGCATATATGACAAAATGTAAAACCATTACTAGGTAAAATGGAGATGAATTTGAAAATTATATGGGCCCTTGATTGTCACATCATTAAAAACAATACATGTCATAAGTTGTTATTGAGATACCTAATAATCACATCATAGGTTTACCACTATCAAAACCTGATAACTTAATTCAACAATAACTCTTCAACTAAGAACCTGTTTAAGGTTATACAATACAATGTAACCCATAATCAACAGTAATTCATCCTTTAAATGAGATATTCCTCTTCATGTTCCTATAATGTCTGGATTACAGTAGTTTTCAGGAATGTGTAAACCATGGGCTAGGGAGGGATTTATCTCTCCTTTTTCTGGTGGTAAGGAAGACAGGATGTAATCTAACTTTATTTCTACTTCCAAAGATCAGCAAGTTTACAACTGCAAGCAAGGTAGGAATTTGGCCCCACTTAAAATGCCTCCAGTGACTGATTTGGACTAAAAGGTAGGGGGCAAAGCTGCTTCAAGGGGATACAAAACTCCTCAAAAGGCAAAAAGAAAAATAGACAGCATTTATTTTTCTTGCAGCTCACAAATATTCAGTTTCAAGAGTATGTGACAAATACATTTAAAAAATTAGACTCTTTATCCCTATTCTCTAAAGTCAATTGGGTAAACAATTCCCAGCTACTCTATTCTCTAAAGTCAATTGGGTAAACAATTCCCAGCTACTCACTCACTTTCATGGACCAAGAAAAGGCAGTTGGCTCTTTAAAAACAAAAGGAGAGAAAGAAAGGGCAAAGTCTGAGATCTTATGACTGTCCCCTACTGGACCGCTGCAGATTCTAGCTTGTTTCCAAGTGGGACAGAAGCAAGGACCTATATTTCTTTCTTTATTGTTTTTAAAAATAATTTGGGGAAACTGGTAAGTGGGAAAGTGTGGAAAAAACTGTTGTCACCATACAATGGACCAGAAGTAAGCTAGAAACAGGACAGAGAGTTTAGAGTCATCAGCACTGCTTGCTAATTACCCATCTTCCCCCCAACTCTAAAAGGTTTCTTGAAATGAAAACAAAGAAATCCAACTAAAACCAACATTTTGATGAGTAAAGTGTAAATGAATGAGAAACAGATGGGCTTGGTTTTTCCAGGGGTCTATAAATGAAGGGCAAGGTGCTCAGGGGCAAAAATACATGTGGGGCTTCGCGGGCAAATCCTTTGTGCTGTTTACAAACCCAAACTGCAGCCAAGTTCACGCACCCACATCTCCACATGTTGGCAGGACTCAGTCTGAAAGGATCTTGGTGCCAAAGGAGCAGGCCTTGGAGACCCCCGGGACATTGTTCGGCACCTCACAAATCATATTTTATGGGTGCCAAAGGCAGTTGCAAATCTCACATGTGCAGCCAGAAGTTTTCACTCAAGAACCCAGCAATTTTGGCTTTGATCAGAAACCACAGATTGGTGTAAACATTGCTCTTGCCACGTTTTATGATATTTGCACTTCGCATGGATCCTCCTGGTCGTAGGAGCACACAATGCTTTGCCCGCATCTGCTGTTGAGACATCTTCACCTCAGTCTTCAGGTGGAGAAACAAGACATAAGGCAGGGAGGTGATGTGCACAAGGAACACAGGTGATGAGCTCTTTGTGCATCCAATCTAAGCCCCCCACTCCTGGGATGAATGTCTACTGCTGTCTTCAAATCATGTATATATCAAGATACATCTCAGAAAGAATGCATTTCCATTTTTTTCATTTGGGATAAGTTTAGGCCCCCAAACCAAGGATTATTTGAAAAACATCCAAACTGACTTTAAAATTTTTGAAAATTTTATTTGGCAATCCTGAGAACCAGGATTGGCCATTTGGCTAAAGTAACATTCCCTTCAGTGCATATACTACAATTAATGGGCCACATCATCCTCTGCTCTAAAGCAACATCAGCGGCCAGCTGCTGGAGAACGCTGTGCGGTCTTCCAGTGTAAACGCCACTGATATCATCACCATCAGAAGGTCATAAAACTGATTGATTATAAACACAGCTCTCATTTGTTTACAGCTTACATTTTTGGGTTCGGGGTAATTAGCACATTAGCCATCTCTCTCCAGGGGTGAGGGCTCACAGGTGCTGGGAGAGAGCCTTCCAAGGGAAATCAAGCCAGGAGAGGATCACAAAGACTCTTGCAAAGTAATCACTGGAGAAAGAAACAGACAGGGAAAATGATCCAGCAGGGTGTGGGGTAGTTGTTGATAACACCCACGTAGGGTCACCTGTGTAGGAGGGCGTTGATTCCACAGCAATTTCTTCTAACACAAGGTAAGGCTGGAAAAATCTGAGACATGTCAGAAATATGCGGGAGATGTCTTCTGTGAGGAGCCTGCCGCTGGAGGAGCCTTTTAAGATTCCTTCCCTTTCTTTCAGGCCAACAAAGTTAGATAAAGATCACCCTCGCTCATGGTAACTGGTACTTAGTTTCTTTTAGTTAAAGTTAAAATAAACTCTTTAGTCTTATAAAGATGCTGTTTCTCAGACACCCGCTTAAGGAAAGCAGGCTGTCTTCCCAGGATTTGGGTCTCATCCCAGATCCTGCCCCTTCCAGTTTTGCTCTGAGCCTTCCCCCAACAAGGTGGGTTTTATTTGGACAGCTGGGACAATCAAGTTGGTACAGATTGTCTTATTCATCAACCAAGTGCCTTGAGTGAGTTTTCTATATTAGCCTCAGTGAGAAATCCAGAGAGTCTAAAAAGCTTCCTAAATCATTAAAAGGCTACCCTTTTAAGGGAGATGTGCAGATGCTTATGATTTGGGTTCTTTGATCAGAGGACTAGCCTTTTTGGTTCTTTTTTTTTTTTAACTGTTTTACCCAATTCCTAAATCTATTTACCCGGCCTGAGATTCTTTTCAATATCTGAAGTGATAAACTGATAACCAGCTAAGGGCTCTGGAACTGAATATGGAACTTTAAAATTTCTTCATCACAGGCCCATGTTCATAGTTAGCAATCTGAAATTCCATTTTCCATTCATATTATTGTTTTAATAACTAATAGTGATACTGCTTTTTAGTTTTCAAAATTCCTTCATGTATCTCCATAGCAATGTCATGAGTTTGGGCAAGCATCATGACACCTGCATTTCATAGATTGGGAAACAAGCTCAGAAAGATTAACTGAGCTATCCCAGATCACAAAGCAGCAAAGTGAAATTTATTTTCTTTGACCCACATCACACTACTTGTGGGAGTTTTACTAGTTAAGGTTATTTCTTTGAACCATTGTTTTGTCTCCTTTCCAAACTTCAGTCACTAGAACAAGAGAGCTGGCAGCTAATTTCTTTATGGTGCATAAAAGTAACTACAAATAATAATCAAGTGATCCTTGAGTGTTTCAACTATATGAAAAACCAGTTAAAGTACTATAAATGCATCCTGAAAGAGCTCAAGTAGGAGCAGGCACTCGCTTCGCTGCATTTTTAAGGCTCAGCTGATGTTGTACTGAACCGTTGGCATGGCATCCTGATTGTTTCCCCAATTTTTAAAAGATATGTTCAATACCTCTTGACATCACATTGATTTTATTTGTTGTCATTACTTGTGAGTTCACACTAAAATTTTGGTATTCGTGAAATTTTAAGGGCAAATAAATGTCAAATTAATTAATCACTATTTCCATATAAATTGGTTTTCTACTCATTAAGAACCTCTCTAAGAATCAAAGAATAGGATTTTGGACAACAACTCCTTAATGGGACTATTTTCATACCAAGTAAATGAAGTAAAGATGAGTTTTAATGAAATCAATCATTCAACTTATTTTCATTCAGCTTCTGTCACATCTAGTCACTGTGCTAAATTCCAGGGATGTTAGAATCAGAGAGAAAAGGTCCAGTTGTCCTAGAGATTCCAGCCTAATAAGAAGCCTTTCTTTGGGGGCCTTTTTCAGTGCCTGACTCTTCCTCTTTGCTCTCATAACACATGTGTATATGGCATTTCCTCACATTTATCAGACCAAATAACAACTGTTAAGTTGGGTCTATTGTCCACCCCTGTCTCTTACTCATGGTCATGTCTCCAGTGCCTGGCACCCTGACTGGCACACAGAAGGCTTAATGTATACTTGAATAGGTAAATTAATCTTATTTCATGCCAGGTTAGAAACCCAAGTTAAATGAGAAAAAAAGTACATTATTTATATAACTTAGGGTGATCCTTATAGTAGAGAAGCCGCCTTGTCAAATATGACTTTAAGCATTTGTGTGAGCACACAAAACATACTTTGTAGTTGGGGAAAACTGGGGAACGAGTCCAACTCATTGACCTTGCCCTTGGTTTTTGTTTGTTTAATTCCTGCCAATTGCCATTTATGCCACTCTTGTTCTTCGGATCTCCTACTCTTTCAGCTGTTGTGTCGATAGTTACCTTTCACCCACTGCTTAATATCAAACACTGTAGCTTTACCTTCTGACTTTTGCATGTCTGTTTGCAGACTTCATTATCCCTTTAACTTCTTTTCACATTTCATTCTAACTTTGGGAGAATTCTCAACAACAATAACTGATATAAAAGCCTCACTTTTTCTCTACTTGAAAGCGTCTCATAAAGAGATCATAGATAATCCAATTATATCATATTAGACAGAATGCAAATAAGCCCTAGGCTTTCCTGGTGAGTTCTTTGATGAAAACACAATGTAAATGCTTTAGTTAGCAAGAACCATGAAGAACATGAGGTGTGGCTTGGGTTTGGGGCAGGGGAACCAAGTAGATAGGAGACACGACGGGGCCTTGTTCCAGGTTTAACTTAGCTCCGCAAACCAGACCGGTGTTGTCAGCATATCTAGAGATGACAAGACCTAGGGAGGTCAACTCATTCTAACAAAACCCAAAGAGGTCAAATGCCAATTACTTCATTTACAATGAGAATTATATAACTTTTCAATGGACTGGATTCTGAGTTTTTCTAATTGGTCCATTTTTGTTTGTTTTCATCTGTAGGCAGATATACCTGAGAAGCTAAATCATAATCCACTTACTTAATCAGCACATAATTAGAGCAAGGGGTATTGGCTGGATTCAAGAGGCATTTGTCTACTTCTCTTGAAATTCTAAAGAACAACTAAAAAGTATTGAGAGGAAACCTCTTTCAGAAATACTGTTGTAGATTACCTCTTCTGTCACCACAATCTTCTTCCACATGAGTACCATAGTATTAATTCTTCTTCACCTGGATTGATATACTTTACTAGCTTCAGACTTGACTGTATTATTCATATAGCTACAGATATCAAATGAGAGCTACTAAGGGTCAGGCACCATGAAAGGATACAGGATACAAAAATAGATGAGACAAGGCATAGCTCCTGAATTTAGTAGTGGGAAATGGCCATATACAACAGATGCTTTAGATGCTTTAAAGAAAGTCCATGTCAGATCTGGGTGTGGTGGCATACACCTGTAATACCACTATTTGGGAGGCTGAGACAGGAGTATCACAAGTTTGAGGCCAGCCGGAGCAACTTAGTGAAACCCTGTCTCAAAAATAAAAAATAAAAGGACTAGGGTGTAACTCAATGGTAGAGAAACCCTAAGTTTAATCCCCAGTACAAGATGAAAAGAATGAATGAGGAAGGAAGGAAGGAAGGAAGGAAGGAAGGAAGGAAGGAAGGAAGGCAGGCAGGAAGGCAGGCAGGCAAGCAGGCTGGCTGGCTATTCCTGGCTCAGATTGGGTATGGCTACTTAGGAAAGGTTTCTTAGTGACAATGACTTGAGCTGTATATATGAACCAGACAAGGAGAAGGAAGGAGAACATTCCAGCCAGAAGGAAAACTGAGGCAGACTATCATATTAAACAGCCTTGTGCACTTAAAGAATGTCTACTAGTGTGTTCAGAAAAATATGCAGATCGAACATGGGAAGATGCAAGAAGTTAAGCTTTATACATGTTAAATTTTAGGTGTCCATGAAACATCCTAACAGAAAGGTTCATTAGATAGCTAGATAAAAGGATTGGAGGTGGAGAGAAATTAGAACTTGAAAGAGAGATTTGGAAATCATTAACACGTATGTTGAGTCGCATGTACCCTTGGGAGTAAATGCACCTGTCCCCAAGAAAGCACACTGAGAGCGGAAAGAGGGAAACAATAGGAAATTGAAAAATTCACAATTGGAAAACAATTTAAGAGGCAAACAGAAAAAGAGCCATGACATAGTAAGTGCTCTGGGAACCAAGAGAGGAGAGAGCTATGTAAGGATAAATGCATAGAATGGGCCAGAAAGACAAGAAATGGGAAAAGTCTTTGCTATAAATAGGTCATTAGGACCCTTTACAAAACGGTTTCAATATGCTGAGCATAAGCCGGGCTTGGTGGCGCACGCTTGTAATCCCAGTACTTGGGAGGCTGAGATTGGAGGATCCGGGTTTGAGGCTAGCCTCAGCTACTTAGTGAGGCCCTCCGCAACTTAGTGAGACCCTGTTTCAAAATAAAGAATAAAAAATAGGGCTGGGGGTGTAGCTCGGAGGTAGAATGCCCCTGGGTTCAACCCCCAGTACTGCAAATAAATTAATGAATGAATGAATAAATAAATAAATAAATAAATAAATAAATAAGCCGAGCGTGGTGGCACATGCCTGTAATCCCAGTACTTAGGAGACTGAGACAGGAGGATCACAGGTTTGAGGCCAGCCTCAGCAAATCAGTGAGACCCTATTTCCAAAAAGAAAAAAAGGGGGACTGGAGGTGTAGCTTAGAGGTAGAATGCCACTGGGTTCGATCCATAGTACCAAAACATACAGTTTTAATAGAGTACTATAAACAGAAGCTCATGTCCACAGGATAAAGAGTGACTGGAGGTACATAGACTGGCAGAGGATATGAAGCTATTATTTGAAGAGCTCAGTTTTAAAGAAAAGGAAAGGAGTATTTGCCAGAGAGTTAACAGATTTTTTTTCTTTTTCACTAATTCTATTTAATATTGTACTGGCAGTACTACCTATTGGGATAAAACAATTATTTTAAAAAGGAAAAGTATAAATATTGGAAGAAAAGGTAAAACTGTTCATATTTACAGATGATATAATTGGTTTTGCAGAAAATTTTAGGGAACCTACAAAACAACCACTAGAATAATAATAAATTTAAAAAGGTCATGGGTTAATACATAAAAATCAACTGCATTTTTAAATACTAGCAATAACAATCTGAAAAATGAAATTTAAAAAATCCCAATATCAATAATGTAAGACACAATAATACCTGAAAATAAATATATTATTTCCAAAACCTCTACACTGAAAATTACAAAATATTTCTGAGAGATATTAGAAAGTTCAAAATAAATGGAGAGATATACTACACTTATGGACTGGAAGACTCAAAATCAATACGATGGCAATTCTCCCCAAACTGGTCTCTAGAATCAATGGAATTAAAATAAAATATCAGTAGGCATTTTTGTGGAACTTCCACAATGGAAATGAAGAGGATTTAGAATATTCAACACAATAAAAAAAGTTAAGAGGCCTAACCTTATTTAATTTCTAGACTTACTATAAAGCCACAATAATAAATATAATTTGGTATTAACAAAAATGATAAATATATAGATCACTTTAACATAATAGAGAGTCCAGATAGAACCACACATAAGTGGTCAATTTATTTATGACAAAGGTGCTAAAGGAATTCAATGGAGAAAGGAAAGTCTTTTCAATAAATGGTACCGGGTCAAGTGGATATATGTTTGGAATTAAAAACAGCATTATTAACCTCTCACAATACACAAAATTAAGTAAAAAATGAATCAATGATCTACCTGTAAAACCTAAAATCATAAAACTTCAAGAAGAAAACACATGGTAAAATACTTATGACCTTGAGGGAGGCAAATTTTTTTTAGGTAAAACACAAACCTTTGAAGGAAAAATACTGACAAACTGAACTTCATCAAAATTAACAACTTTTGCTCTTTAAGATACCAGTAAGAAGCCAGGCATGGTGCTACATACCTGTAATCCCAGTTCTTGGGAGGCTGAGACAGGATTGCAGATTCAAGGCCAGCCTCGGTAACTTAGTGAGGTCCTTAGCAACTTAGAACATATTTCAAAATAAAAAATAAAATAGGGCTGAGGGTGTAACTCAGTGGTAGAATGCCCCTGGCGTCAATCCCCAGTAGCACACACACATACACACACACACACACACACACACACAAAGATACGAGTAAGAAAACAAAAAGGCAAGCCAAAATTAGGGAGCAAATGTACACAACCCATATATCAGACAAAGGACTTGTTTCTAGAATGTATAAAAAATGTTTATAATTTAATAACAGAATAGAAAAGAACCCAATATTTTAAATGGGAAAACTATTCAAACAGACACTTCACAAAAAGAAGATATATGAGGAATCAAAAGAACACAAAAAGGTTTTCAACATCACTAGTCATCAGGAAAATGCTCAGGCATACCCCAAACCAAAAGTGAATATGACTGAGATGTTCAAGCAAGGGAATTCAGTAATACCTGACACTCTAAAATTCAAACAAAAATAAATGCTGGGATATCAGAGAAAAGGAATGCTTATACATTGTTAGTGGGATTGTAAATTAGTACAATCACTATGGAGATCAGTATGAAGGTTCCTCAAAAGACTAGGAATGGAACAACTGTGACCCAACTAAACTACTCTTGGGTATCTTCTAAAAGAATTAAAGTCAGAATACTATAGTGACACATGCATACCCATGTTTATAGCAGCACAATTCATAATAGTCAAATTGTGGAACCAATCCAGGTGTCTGTCAACAGGTGCATAGATAATAGAGTTTTACTCAGCCATAAAAAGGAACAAAATTATGTCATTTGCAGAAAAAAAGGGTGGAATTAGAGAACATCATGCTAAATGAGATCAGCCAGACTCAGAAAATTAATGGCTACATGTTTTCTCTCATACATGGAAGCTAGATAAAAAATAGAAAAGAAAAGGGGCCTCATGGAAATGAGAGGAACAATACAGTAGGGAAGGGAATGGGGGAGGGAGGAGAGGGAAGAAGGTTTGGGGAAGGAAACAGATCAAATAGTGTTGTGTTTCTATATGAATGTATCACTATGAATCTCACTATGATGTAACAGTAAGAGATTAATTAAAAAATTAATTAAAAAATCTAAGTATTAGTCACATGTTTTGGTTACAAACAATAAAACCCAATTCTGGGCACCTTATACTTAATAAAAAGTAATAAAAAGATTCTGTTAGGCTGGGCATGGTGGTGCACACTTGTAATCCCAGTATTTGTGAGGCTGAGACTGGAAGATTGCAGGTTCGCAGCCAGCCTCAGCTACTTAGTGAGGCCCTCTGCAACTTAATGAGACCCTGTTTCAAAATAAAGAATAAAAAATAGGGCTGGGGATGTAGCTCAGAGGTAGAATGCCCCTGGGTCCAGTACCGCAAAAAAAAAAAAAAAAAAAAAGATTCTGTTGATAAAAGGATTCTACAAGCATGTAGAATTGAAGGAAGAACTGAATAATAACTGAAAAGTGACGGGAGCTGGGAACTACCAGAGATCAATTGCAAACACCTTTGGACTGCATTTGGGGAGGGCCATAGGAATGACTGACCTACTAGCGTTCCCTATCACTCTAGTCATATCAAAATTCCTGGGGAAAATGGATGATTGTTCTGTTTTTAGTGATATATCCAACCCTTGTTTAGTAGGAAAAGGAAGTATTTAGGTTGTCAGCCTCACCAGTACCATGTTAAATGGGAAAGGAAAGTGGTATGCAATTATTCAAAATAGAGTTCAGAAATGTTGGACAGGCAAAAAGATATTCCCTACAAGAAGCAATCGGCTTCTCATCTTTAAAAAACCTGCTGCACTGAGGGTTGTTACCACCACGTAAACTGTGCTGTGTTGAGCAGCTCAGACCTGGGGATTACTTTGTGGTCTACACAGTCCCTGCTCAGGATAAAAGTCTTTGTCATTATTCCTGAGAAGCCTTCAATGTATTCAACTTTAGTAAGAACTGGTTTTGACTATCCATGCACCCACCCCATAGCTACTCCAAATACAGTATATGATTGATCCTTACAGGTAAAGTTCAATCATATTTGTTTTGTCTATAGTACATGGCACATAACATGTTTGTTAAACTAAAAAAAAAGACAGAAACACGGCTATGTAATTTAATAACTATTTCTTTTTGTGTGTGTGTGTGTGGTACTAGGGATTGAACCCAGAGGCATTCTACCTCCGGGCTACACCCCCATCCCTATTTTTTGTTCTTTATTTTGAAACAGGGTCTCACTAAATTGCAGAGAGCCTCACTAAGTAGCTGAGGCTGTCCGCGAACCCGGATCCTCCAGTCTCTGCCTCTCAAGTACTGGGATTACAAGCGTGAGCCACCACACCTGGCTTTAATAACTATTTCTTAAATACCTTTAAAATATATATGTATATAATGGAACAGGAATCTATTATTTTTCTATTTCTATTTATTGTTTTGTTTTTGTGGTACTAGGGATTGAACCCAGGGCATTCTACCTCTGAGCTACACCCAGCCCCATTTTATTTTTTATTTTGAAGCAGGATCTCATGAAGTTGCTGAGGCTAGTCTCAAACCTGCAATCCTCCTGTCTCAGCTTCTACTGGGATTACAGGCATGTGTCACCACACTCAGTTATTTTTCTACTTCCAGACCACAAATCGACACCAGTTTAAAAAATGTTTAAGAGGCACACATCTTAAGGAACGGTTTAATTGTCTTTAACTTAAGACAGTATGATGGAGAGGTAAGGCTAATAGTCACTTGGTCACTCAATCGTGAAATCATTGTTAGCCCTACTTTTAAGACAAGAAAACCATGCTTCACAGCAATTAAATTATTGATGAAAAATTAAATGAGAAGGTCTGAAATATAGTAATATAGTAGGCTTTCTGTAATTATTGACTCACTTTTTTTAGATGGAGTCTCTATGTTGTCCAGACTGTTCTATAACTCTGGAGCTCATGTGATCCTCTGCCTCAGCCTCCCAAGTAGGTAGGACTGTAGGCATGCACCACCACAGCCAGCTGACTCTCTATTTTGATTAAAGCTATATGTTATAAGCTATATGTAAGCAATATGTTTCCTAAATATTGCATAATTGTTCTTTCCACAGGCTGTTTGCTTTGAGTTAGTCAGGCACAGTGGTAAAAGCAGGCATTAGTCATTTTCTTAAAAGTCTTCACCCCAGGATCTAAGGTCCTATAGTTTTTTATTTACCCTAACCTGAAGCATCCCTCTATTTTCTGAAGCACTGTGCCCTTCCCTCTCTTCTTCTAAGCTGCATAATTCTAGCTGCTTCATCTTCATAAGGCATGATTTCCTTCAGATTTTTTAATGTAATTCATTTGTTCATTATTTATTCAAAATCTAATGGTACCTCTATAAAGTTGCTTCTAATCCTGTTTTGCTTTTTTTTTGTCTGTCTGCCCACTATGTAGCAAGTTCCACTTATGTTTTATTCATCATTGTATCTTTAGTTCCTACCACAGCATGAGACATAATACACACTGAATAAAATTGGGTGGGTAAGTGAGTGAATGAAAAAATTAACGTATAAAATGTCTACTTCTGCAAGAAGTTCAAGGGGCTCCATAGAGCCACTCTCCAGTGGAACTGTTAAATATTATAAGCAGAGAGAAAAACAACACTTAAAGGAAATTGTCCTTAGTTTCTACAGCAAACTAAGAAACATTCATTCAAGAAAATCTACTAAAACTGTAGGCATCTGTGGAATTTGAATGAAGACGCTTACCTCCCTCTCTCCTCCCAGGAGTGAGATAATACTTCCAAGACTAGTATAGTCAAGAACATAGGCTATCCAGTCTTCTAAGCTCCCAGTCACAGGCTATCTTCCCAGGCCGGGCAGGATGCCAGCAATTCACAGCTTGCTCCCAGCCACCTGTAGATGAGGCTAAGTTCTGGCAGAATGAAGCTGAGAGGAGGGGGTTTCCATTTTCTGCTCAGCCCCCACTCATGGAATAGAGGGCACATGCCACTGAGAATACTGGGCACCTGATTGTCCTTGCTGAAGTTCATGGGGCAGGGGGTTCCATGTCAAAGGAGACAAGCTGAAGATAGCTGGGGCTGGGGCCTCCGTCCACTAAGCACTCGGCTCCATAAATGAAACTGTCACTCAGAGAAAAGTATGCCACTTTCCTTGCCTCCAGTACAGAGCCATAGCTGAGATTTTTGCCTAGGAAGAGAAGCAAGCTTTGCAACAGAGAGCTCTAAATCCCTTTCCCAAGGTATTTACTTGTAACAGAGTGTGGAGAAGTTCAATCCTACAGGCACTTTCAAAAATAGTGAACATTATGGTGAAAGGAAATTGATGGATTCATTAGAAATGTAGGCTAAACTATAGGTGGCTAGTTTGCTGGAGAGAACTGGGAAAGAGACAGTTGGGGAGAACAACTAGAGTCAGAACAAATCTCAAATACTGCCCTCTTCAATTATATCTTCAAAGGAGCCTAAATTTGATTGGATTCATTTATGAAGCAATTTATGCTCTTGAGACATTGTTGAAAACAATAGAGCAATCAGTTGGCAATTAGTGGTGTTTAATAGCTGGGTGTGGTCAGGGAAAAGAGATGATCAAAGAAAACCCTGCCAAACCCACTTTTATCCCAAGTGACTGTGGGCATACCCAAAGCTGTGTCCCCCGAGGAGCAACATCAGAGGATTCACACTGTAGGGAGAAATAGACTTTCCTAAAGTAACCCAGACAGTCAATGAATAAATGAACAAGCAAATGACAATAGTAAGCCCGAGTGTGGGGAACCAGGACCCAGAGTTGTTATTATCTAATATGTTCAGTTAAAAATATGGGGCATGCAAAGAGACATAAAAGTATGACCCACACACCCAAAGGGGGAAAAAGAAAACATGGGACAAAAGCTGCCTGTGAGATCAACCAGATGTTGGGTTTAATAGACATTAACTTCAAAGTAGCCATTATAAATATGTTCAAAGAACTAAAGGAAATTGTGATTAAAGAATAAAGGAAGACATGATGACAATGCTGCATCAAATAGAGAATATCAATAAAGAAATTAAAAATGTAGGAAAAACAATGAAAATTCTGGAGTACAAAAAGTATAATAACTTAAATTTTAAAATTCATTAGAGGGGATTATCAGTGGATGTGAACTGGTAAAAGAAAGAATTAGCAACCTGAGACAGATTGATAGAGATGATGCATTAGATGATGCATTCTAAGGAACAGAGAGAATAAAAAAGAGTGAAGGAAAATGAACAGAACCTCAGAAGATGTGAGACACTAATAAAGATATTAATATAATTGTAATGTGAGTATCAAAAAGAGGAGAAAGAGAAAAAGGAGAAAAATATTCAAAGAAATAATGGCTCCAAAGTTTATTGAAAAACATTAACCTACTCATCCAAGAAGCCAATGCACTCCAAGTAGGATAAACACAAAGGGATCCACAAATACACATAATATAGTAAAAATGTTGAAAGACAAAGACAAAGAGAAAATTCTGAAAGAAGAAAGCAAAAAATAACCCATGTACATATAAGGGGACCTGAACAAAGTTAACAGCTGACTTATCAGAAACAATGGATTCCAGAAGGTAGAGGAATAATATAAAGTGATCAAAGAAAAGCCTGTCAGCCAAGAATCCTATATCTACAAAATATCTTTCAAAAATGAAGGTAAATAGTCCCAGAAAAAATAATTTTAAGAATTTGTTGCCTTGGACAGTAATTAGAAGAGAGAGAGAGAGAGAGAGAGAGAGAGAGAGAGAGAACACAGATGCACAGAGCACTGGTAAAGGTAATTATTTAATTACATTAAATAGTATGATTTGCACCTAAAATATCCCCCCCAAAACTCACATGTTGAAAGCATGGTCCCCCATGTAAAAAGGGAGAAAAACAGAACAGAGCTACATAGGAATAATGTTTCTGTATCTCACTGGAATTAAGTTAACACAAATTTGAAGTGGATTCTGGTATGGTAAAACCCAGAGCAAACGCTAAAGAAATAACTTAAAAGTAGGAAAAAATTCAAGAATTAAAATGGTACGTTAGAAAGTACTCACGATGCAAAAGAAAGCAATAAAGGAGAAATAGAGGGAATTTATAGTTATAAATACCTAAATTAAAAAACAGAAAAGATCTCAAATCAATAATCTAAATGTCTACCATTAGGCACTAGGAGAAGGAGAACAAATTAAGCCTAGAACAAGTAGAAGGAAGAAAATAATAAAAATTAAAGCAGAGATCAATTAAGTAGAAAATAGAAAAATGATAGATAAAATCAATAAAACTAAACCTGGTTCTTTGAAATAACAAAATTGATATAGCTACATTGACGGAAAAAATAGAGAAGACTCAATTACTACAGTCAGAAATGAAAGAGGGGGCATTACTACTGAACTTACAGAAATAAAAAGATTTAAAGGAATACTATAAATCAGCATATACAAATAAATCAGAGGATATGGACAAAATGGACAAATTCCTAGAAAGACTCAAACTACTGAAACTGACTTAAGAAAAAAATAGATGATATGAATATACCTATAACAGGTAAAGAGTTTGAATTAGTAATCAAAATATTATATACAAAGTAAAGCTCAGGCTCACATGACTGTACTGGTGAATTCTGCCAAACAGTAAAACAATAATTAATATCAATTCTTCAAAAACTATTCCAAAAAGTACAAAAGGCGGGAACAAGTTCCAACTCATTCTATGAGTTGAGTATTAACCCTGAAACCAAACCCAGACAAAGATATCATAGAAAAAGAAAACTCCAGACCAATATCTCTTATGAATAGGGACATAAAAATTTTCAACAAAACACTAGTAAACTGAATCTAGCACCATATAAAAAGAATTATAAGCCATGTCCAATTTGGATTTATCCCAGTATGCAAGGTCAGTTTAACATCTGAAAATCAATTAATGTAATACACCATATCAGCAGGACAAAAACAAATCCACATGATCAGCTCAACAGACAAAGTAAAAACATTGTACAAAATCCTAAATGCTTTTATATTTGTTTGAACTAGAAATAGAAGGAAACTTTCTCAATTTGATAAAGGGCATCTACAAACACCCACAGCAAACATCATATTTAATGGTAAAATATTAGATTCTTTCTCTCTAATTTCAGGACCAAGACAAGGATGTCCACTCTTACCAATTATACTCAACATTGTTCTGGAGGATTGAACTAGAGTAATAAGTGTATTGGACAGGTTCTCTAGATTAACAGAATACACAGAATGAGTATATTTGAAAAAAGGGATTTATCAGATGGGCTTACAGTTTGAAGCAATGTAGTCCCAGGTTCTGACTGCACGTGGAGAGTCAGAGGAATCAGTAGCTGGTCAAACGGTCTAAGAGCTGGAGTCTTAGGATCGGAGCAACCACTAATTCAGTCCCAGTCCAAGACGTGAACATCAGGAAGCTCTTCGGAGAAACGATAGTGAAGTTTCAGTTCCAAGAGCTGGAGGCCGAGAAGATCAAGAAGCTCTTCAGAGAAAGGCGAAGCCGGCGGCTGACGATCTCAGGAGAGAGCAGATGCGTTTTTCCTCGGAAAGAGTCGCACACACTCTGCACGGCTTCTCCCTCTTTATTTAAGTCCGCATCTATCAGAATCCTGCTGCCTACATTCAGGGCAGGGCTTTCTCTTTAATCTGCTGTTACACACCCAAAATCACATAATCTTGGGTGTGTCATGATCAGGTCAAGTTGACAACCTAGATTAACTATCACAATAAGGAAAAGGGGATAAAAAAGAATCCAGATTGAAAAGAACAAAGAAAACTTATCTCTATTTGCAGATGACATAATCTTGTATATTGAAAATCCTAAGAATCCACTAAAAATAATAATAAATGACTTTAACAAGGTTATGAGATGTAAGCTTGATACAAAAAATTGTATTTCTATACATTTGAAATGAATAATCAAAAAATAAAATCTAAAAACAATTCCATTTACAATAGTGTCAAAAAGAATACTTAAGGCCAGCCTCAGCTCTCTCTCTCTCTCTCTCTCTCTCTCTCTCTCTCTCTCTTTCTCTCTACCTAGTGAGGCCCTCCGCAACTTCGTGAGACCCGGTTTCAAAATAAAGTATAAAAAGCCGGGCGTGGTGGCACACGCTTGTAATCCCAGTACTTTGGGAGGCGGAGACCGGAGGATCCCGGTTCGTGGCCAGCCTCAGGTCTCTGTCTCTCCCTGTCTCTCTCTCTCTCTCTCTCTCTCTCTCTACTTAGTGAGGCCCTCCGCAACTTCGTGAGACCCGGTTTCAAAATAAAGTATAAAAAATAGGGCTGGGGGTGTAGCGTGGAGGTAGAACGCCCCTGGGTTCAATCCCCGGTCCACAAAAAAATAAATAAATAAATAAATAAATAAAGTATAAAAAAATAGGGCCGGGGGTATAAGGCGGAGGTAGAACTCTCCTGGGTTCAAGCCCCGGTACCGCAAAAAAAAGAATACTTAGAAATAAATTTTAAAAAGAAATGCAAAATATATACTCTGAAAACTACAAATCATTGTTAAAAGAAATTAAAGAAGATACAAATAAATGAGAACATGCCATATTCATGGATTGGAAGACTTGATATTATAAAGATGTCAATATTCTCCCCAGTTAATCTGTACATCCAACACAATCCTCATCAGAATTTCAAGTGGCTACTTTGTATAAAGCTGATCCTAAAAATTGATATAAAATTTCAAGGGACTGAGAACATTCAACACAATCTTGAAAAAGATGAACAAAATTGGAAGACTCAAATTTACCAATTTCAAAACTTTCTGCAAAGCTATAGTACTCAAGATAGTGTGGTACAGGCATAAGGACAGACATCTAGATCAATTGAATAGAATTTAGAGTCCAAAAATAAGCCCACGTCCTTTAGGTCAATTGATTTTTTATGTGAATGCCAAGAATGTTCCATGGAGAAAGAACAGTCTTTCAACAAATGATATTGAGTGGCTTAGTCCATTTGTTGATTCTATAACAAAATATCATAGACCGGATAATTTACAAAGAACAAAAATTTCTTATAGTTCTAGAAGTGAGAAAGTACAGGAGCAAGGTACTAGAAGGTTCAATGGTCTACTAAGGGTCCTGTCTCTCCTTTCGAGATGGTGCTTTGAATGCTGCATCCTTCAGAGGGGTGGAACGCTGTGTCCTCACATGACAGAAAGTTAAAAAATGAAAAGGACAATCTCCTTCCATCAAGACCTTCCATAACAGCATTAAACCATTCATAAGGGTGGAGCCTTCACGACCTAACACCTCTCAGAAGTCCTCACTTCCCAACACTGTTGCATTGGGGATTCAGTTTTCCTTTTTCTTTTCTTTTCTTTTTTTTTTTTTTTTTTTTTTTTTTTGCAGTACTGGTGATTGAACCCAGGGGCATTCTACCTCCGAGCTACACCCCCAGCCCTATTTTTATTCTTTATTTTGAAACAGGGTCTCACCAAGTTGTGAAGGGCCTCACTAATTAGCAGGGGCTGGCCACAAACCCGGATCCTCCTGTCTCAGCCTCCCAAGTACTGGGATTACAAGCGTGCGCCACCACACCCAGCTGGGGATTCAGTTTTCAACACATGGATTTGAAGGGACACACTCAGGTTATAGCACTGGGAAAGTGGATAGTAACATGGAAAAGAATTAAACTGTACCCTTCCTAACTGCATATATAAAAACTAACTCAAAATGATCAAAGACCTAAATGTAAGAGCAAAACCTATGAAACTCTTGGAATAAAACATGTATAAGTCTGTATTGCTTTAGATTTGACCATTTTTTAAAACATGGCACCAAAATCAAAAGCAACAAAAGAAAATATGGATTAGACTTCATAACAATTTAAAACTTCTATGCTTCAAAGGACACCACTGAGGAAATAAAAAGACAATCAAAAGAGACAGAATAATTTCAAATCATATCTTCTCAGGGACTTGTATCTAGAATATATAAAGAGCGTTGGGCGTGGTGGCGCATGCTTGTAATCCCAGTACTTTGGGAGGCGGAGACCGGAGGATCCGGGTTCGCGGCCAGCCTCAGTACTCTCTCTCTCTCTCTCTCCCTGTCTCTCTCTCTCTCTACCTAGTGAGGCCCTCCACAACTTCGCGAGACCCGGTTTCAAAATAAAGTATAAAAAATAGGGCCAGGGAGTGTAGTGCAGAGGTAGAACGCCCCTGAGTTCAATCCCCGGTACCGCAAAAAAAAAAAAAGATAGAATATATAAAGAACTCTTAAAATCCAATATAAAAGAGAAATAATTCGATTAAAAAAATGGTTGTAGCCAAGTACAGTGGTATACCCCTCTAATCCCAGTACTTGGGAGGCTGAGACAGAAGAATTGCAGATTCAAGGCTAGCCTCAGCAACTTAGCAAGACCCTCAGTAATTTAGCAAGACCCTGTTTCAAAATAAAAATAGAGTTGGGGATGTAGCTTGGAGGTAGAATGTCCCTGGGTTCAATCCCCAGTATCTCCTCCCCCCCACACACACACAGAAAAAAATCATTGTGAAGCATCTGAAGAGATTTCTCCAGAATTCTTTGACCAATAAACATATGAAAAGATGCTTAACATTATTAGCCATGAAGAAAATAAAAATCAAAACTACAATGATATACCGCTCCATTCCAAACTAGGGTTGGTATAATAATAATGAAAAAAACCAGACAGATAAAAAAGATTGTTGTCAAGGATGAAGAGAAATCAGAACCCTCATATGTTGCTGGTGGGGATGTAAATGGTCACTTTAGAAAACAGTCTATCAAGTTCTTAAACTATTAAACATAGAGTTACTATATAACCTAGAAATTCCACTCCTAGGAATATACTGATAAATGAAAACATGTCCACACAAAAAAACTGCACATGAATGTTTATAGAAGTATTATTCATAATAGATAAAAGGTAGAAAAAATATCCATCAACAGATGAATTAACATTTCATTGTATTTATACAATAGGATATTATTCATCCACAGAAAGGAATGATATACTGATACATTCTACAACATGACCAAACCTTGAAAATACTATGCTAAGTAAAAGAAGCCAGTTACAAAAGACCACATAAGACTCCATTTATACAGAATGTCCAGAATAGGAAAATCCATAAAGACAGAAAGCAGATTAGTTGTTGCTTAGGTCTGGGAACAATAGGGGGCAGGGGACTAATTAAAGGATATGGGTTTATTTTGGGGGTGATGAAAATGTTCCAAAATGGGCTGTGGTGATAGCTGCATATATCTGTGAATATACTAAAAACATTAAAGTGTACACTCAAATGGGTTAGTTGAATGACATGGGGGTTACGTCTCACTAAATCTATCATAAAAATAATATATATATACACACACACACACACATATATATATATGTTATTTTAGGAAAGAGGAATAAGAGATTTAAAAATATTTCAATTTTACTTCATTTTTAAAGAGGCCATATCCTGAATCCTTAGGAAAAAATTTAAATTAGAAATGAAAATGAGTTGGGCCTTAAGTAAATTAAAAGAAGATAGAAACTTTTTGTATTAATACATTTTTTCTGAATCTGTTACTCTACTTGATCATAACAAGGACACTCCTTAGGGAGGCCTCTCTAGAAGATTCAGGGTCACCTGCTACTGTTCACATAGCTCCATAATGCCTATCACTATCTAAAATTGTCTTATTTATTTATTCAATAATTTATTATCTGTTTTACTACATGAAAATTAAAAGTCCATGTTCAGTATTTAGTTTAACTCCAGTGTCTAGAATATGTAGTCCGAGGATGGTGCCAGTCTGTAAGTGATGCTTCCAGTCCATAAGGAGCCAATTAGAGAAACTGCATAGCAATTTGACAAAGTGATTTTATGTCTCCTGAATCTCCTAATTTAAAAAAAGAACTTGTATTTTGCATATCTTTGGTTTATTTATTTTTCTAGAAATTCATTTCTCTAGGGCTTTTTCTCCTCAAGTATCAGGTTGTGAGAGTTTTTTTTTGCAGTACTGGGGATTGAACCCAGGGGAAGTCTACCTCCGCGCTACGCCCCGGGCCCTATTTTTTATCCTTTATTTTGAAACCGGGTCTCACGAAGTTGCGGAGGGCCTCACTAAGTAGCTGAGGCTGGCCGCGAACCCGGATCCTCCGGTCTCCGCCTCCCAAGTACTGGGATTACAAGCGTGCACCACCATGCCCGGCCTGTGAGAGATTTTTAAACAGAACTGGTCCTTCACCACAGAAGATGGCTTGAGGAACATGGGTTTAGGTGAACATATTTTTGCTCACCTTGCTTAATGAAGGATCAATGCTGGGAGATGTCCACAAACCCAAGAGAATGTGAGCAGAAGTGGCGTGTGTCCCTCTTGAAATAGTTAATATGTACTGTTAGTTCCCTTTCTCTAGAGAACCTTGAATTACACACCCACCATCTCTTTTTCCACTGCCAACTAAATGAAGAGAACTCTGAGGACTTAGAAGACAGTGGAGCCACAAGATTGAAAGAGCCAATTTCCCAAAGACAACATAGATGGCAACCATACCAGGAATACTCACATAGACTGATACGTATGAGAAATAGGTTTTCATTGAGCTCAATGTAATGAAAACCTATACTGCTAAGATCACCTTAACTAATAGAGGGTTCAGTAAATGCTTATTAAATAAATGAATGAATGAATGAATGTATAAATGAATGCTCAATGGTAACATGCTATTACAGTAGCACTATTTCAAGTGTCAGTCGATGAATTATTGTTTGTAAATTAATGAGACCTTAAAGAGCATACAGCAGAATGGAAATAAAAAACTATCACATAAACAAAAAAGTAGTGAAGTAAACAATGTATTTATCATTGCTACTGGGATCAAATAGCTGTGGGCCAGCATGGGTCTATGAACAACACTTAGAAAGCACTGTATGATGGAAGCTAAAGAGTATCAGGATGCAAGAGGGACTTTAGATAATGGAGGAGAAGCCCCAGTGGAGCGAGGAAGGGGGTGTCTAGGGGAGTGTGGGAGGAGAATCAAGGAAGAAAACATTGTCACTAAAGTTATATACATATGTGGAATTACTAATGCCAATCTCAATATCATGTATGGAGAGGGGAGGGTATGGGGAGGAAGTCAGGTAAAAGCTCACCATGTGCTGTGTGCATGTATGTCCCTATCTCTCTGAACTACATACGATGGAGATTACAATGTACCAATAAAATTATTTAAAAAAAAGAAAGCACTGCATGAGTGGACATTTTCTAAGTATTGAAAGAACCTAAACTTATCTTTAAAACCATACAAACAGTGTTTGTAAAATCCATTTCCCCCAATCTCCTACTTTGGGTTCACTTCTTATTATTTGATAAAGTATAATTGTTAATTAAGTTATGTACATTTGAAACATATATATATGTAATGTATGCACTTATCTATCCAGCAAAATTTAAATTAAAGAAGAGAATGGATCAAAAGATTAAATACAAGCCAGAACGTAATCAACTGTCTTATATGAAGAATACACACACACATACAAAATGCAAACACGTGTCTGTACTTCCGAAGCTGCCAAATACCTTTTGGTTTTGTGTTGTTTTGTATTGTATTGTCTTGTTCTGTTTGTAATGCTCAGATCAAACCCAGGGCCTCACAAATGCTAGGCCAGTGCTCTACTACTGAGCTACATCCCCAGCCCACAAAACATTTTTTAAATAAACTTTCCACATTTGTTATTTAATCTTCATTATAATCCCATGGGACACTTAAGATTACTATTAGTCTCATATTACAAACAACAACAATAACAAAAAACCAAAGCTACGGTGGCAAAGTGAAATTAGGAGATAACGCAGGTTATTATTGGCAGGTTCAGTCATAAATACCTACTACTGGGGAGCCTGAGTTATCCAGCTAATTTACCTTCAACTGTCAAGCTCTTTGAATACTGTCTTCACTTGATTAGTGCTAACACAGTCATGGTACTGTGGCAAATAAGAGAAATGAAAGGTCTGATTTACACAGCTGTTTTGTGTAAGTCCTAAGTATAAAATGTCATGACTTTCATTTACCAGAATTTCTGCATGTGAAAAGAACTGAGGAAACACAAGTTAGTTTTTCAGGTTCTAGATTCCCATGTATTAAGCGTTCTTACAATGCAAACAGATTTCAGACTTACCAGGACTAGGAATTCCTTGCCCCATTCCAATTCGGTGAAGTATATTTTTTTCTTTTAAGTTGTCTTTTGCCTTTCAGCCTATAAATTCAATCTGCCCAGGCCTTGTAGCCAGGTTTCCAGCGTAAGCACACCAAAGGTCAACCTGTTCAGACAGTTCCCAGGACACCTGTACCACATACTTGCCTGCTTTGAGCCTCGATTTTTCAAAAATTTATGCAATCTTTGGTTAATTTGTTAAAATACATATTTTATGATGGCAGGCCCATACCTCTGTCCCCTTCTATCCCAGAAATTCCAAAGACCCCAGATAAGCCTACTTGGATCTCGGAAACTGACTTGCACTCAGCTGTGTCAAGATCTCACCATTGATCCACTGTCTCAGTCAACATCCTCACTGCTGGGCCCAATAAGCCTGACCACACAACTTAGAAGAAGGAAAATTTATTTGCTCACAGTTTGTTTTTTGTTTTTTGTTTTGTTTTTTGGGGGGCTTTTTTTTTTAAGGTCCATGTAAGGCTGGGGTCTGTAATGTTCAGGGCATGGCGGTAAAAAGCAGAGAGGGAGAGCAAGGGCTGGGCTCTTACATCACAAGAGCCAGAAGCAAAAAAGCCAGGAAGCAAGGGGATTCAAAGACAAAAGCACAATCCCCAAGGCCACAGATCCTTAGGAACCAACTTCTCCAGCCACACCCCACATGCCTAAATTACCACCCAATAAATCCATTAAAATGGATTTATCCACTGATGAGATTACAACCCTCATGACTTAATTACATCAACTCTGAACGTTAATACATGAGCTCTTCAGAGGACATTCTATAGCTAACCATAACATCCACATCTTTAGGCCTTGTGCCTGCCCTCAAATTAATGTACCAGATAATTCTGCAGGTCATGTTTTCCATGCTATACTTTTTCAGTTTAAGAGTTAGGAAGGAAAGGAGGTAGCATTATCTTTATTCTTTCATTTACTCTCCATTATTCAACATGTAAAAGGCATGAAAACACAAAGATGTGGTATATACCTTCTGGAGTTTACAACTCAGAAAGCTAAAATAGGTACCCAGACACCTTTAGTACAAGACAATGCATATTACAAGCTTGAAGAGCAACCCTTATCAAATGATCAAGGATAGGAAGGTTAAGATAGCTTCTGACTAACATGGCAAGAAAAGGCTTTATGAAAGAAGGGATTTTTGTGAGTCACGTTTTGGAGAACAAGTAAGATTTCATCAAGGAAAGATGAGAGGAAGTGACAGTCTACATGCAGGGAATAGTATGCAAAAGGTGAGAAAGGGCAAGATCAGGTTAAGAAACTAAATGAGGCAGTGGAGGAGTGTCATGTGGCTGAACATGGGAAGCAGCACAAGAGAGGAAGCATAATTTGGAAGGCCTTGAACACCAAGCTAAATTGCTATAATTTTATTCAGTCATCAATAAGAGAGCCATTGAAAAAGTTTAAATAGATACATGATGTGAGTCAAGCAATAATCCCAAAAGATTGATTTGGTGGTAGGGTATAGAATGGCCCTTAATTTTGAAATGCTGAAGGTCTGGGGATGAGTAATGAATCTTTTACATAGACCAACATGAAGCAATAAAGTCTTAAAGTGAGGTAGTTTCCAAGAGAATGGAAAAGAAGAAATAACAAACAGAATTAGATAGGAAAGGGAGAAAATGAAAGGATAACCCCCATGTTTTGAGTCAGTGCCTGGAAAAATTTATATTGTGGATGAAAATATTTAGGCTTAAATTTATACAAAGATCTAGAGATTTTACGATTTCATTTCAAGATTGACTGTGATGTTATTCTTAAAAAAAAGAAAAGGTCATCATTTCTCAGGATCACACTGGACAGCTGGTTGCTCTCACCACATTCCTTCATAAGGCTTCTTTTTCCATGGTATTAACTGTTTTGGAGTATGAACTAGAGTGTTGGAAAGGGGGAGTGAAGAGTTCTTATTAGAATAAATCTAATGTCAGCCTTGCTACCTTTCTTATTTGGGCAGTCCCTAAAGAAACATATGGACCACCTCAGTCTACCCTGTGGTCTAGATAATCAGGCATGTCCTTTGATGGAGAAGTCAGATAGAAGCACTCCTCTGAGAGTATCAGAGACCCATGAGTCTGTTCTGATGGCACTCACTAAGACAGCACTGGGGGAACTCTTCAGTTCTAGCCACGGGAACCAAGGTGACCCCAGGGACAGTAGGTCCTTCAGGTCAGACAGCAGATGGGAAATCCATTTCCTCAATGCCAGGGTGCTAATATTGACATTCTGCATGAAGAAGCAGGTCTATGGGAAAGTCAGTGGGATAAGACTTTTTACCTGTTATAGGCAGAGACCAAGAGAAATAAAACTGGTGTCATTTTCAGGGTTGGGAAACCCAACCTGACCACACAAACAATTAACCTGAAAGGCCACCTCATGCTCCCCCGAAGGACCCAGATGTTGCACTTCACTTTAGGTAAACGTTATTTTTAGAGACATAAGAATCCAGCATCCGAAATTTATTACCCATCTGAGTGGGAGACACAGAACACAGAACAGATTTATATGTTAGGGGGTAGGAATGGGGTTTAAGCTCCATAAAATCTTAACTGTGCTTTACTTTTTAATTTAACTTTCAAACATTGCTTTCCTGTTTTGTGACTGAGAATCTCGCACATGTCACCCTTTTAGTGAAGTATCACAGGAAAGATATTTTTGTGGTGTTTAATGGAAATAATTTTTCTTGTGGTATTGCTCTGATACCCTGGGAAACTGACTCTCAGAGATAAATTAGGCTAAGAGCCGTCTAGTGCTAATTTATTAAGCAGTCAATGGTTTAAAACAACTTTCCCTGTTTCAGCTCACTAGAGATCAGTTACTGGCTCTTGAGAAGACAGCACAGAGCTGGAAACTGATAAATTTCATAGATTATCTTGAAACAAAGTGAAGGTTTTCATAGCCAGGCAGAGGTAGCATACAGCATGGATAAGTCTATGCACATCTACTTTAAATGTCTCTGACATTCGTACTGCAGTGATCCACACTGGATCTCCTGTGATGGTGGCTGACTATTGTAAATAAATATTAAAATTCTCTCCCAGGAACAAGGTTCTATAAGAAATATCTTCGAAACATTCTCTTCCTGTTAGGGCATCTTGCGCATAGGAAAAGAAAAGTTCTGTCTGAAAAGGAAAATATTGATGATCTCACCAGATGTCGTAAAGCTTTCAATTCACTTTCTCCAGCTGCCCTGGGATACAGGTCCTTGGCCTTAGTTGCACACGGAATCACCAGGGAACTTTACAAAGCACTAATGCCTGGGTCCTACCCTGGAGGCTCTGATGACTTTGGTCAGGGAAGTGGCCCAGACTTTGGGAGTTTTAAATTCAGGCGACTCTAGCGTACAGTCAGGGTCAAGAACCACTGCCCAAGAAGGTATCTTCAAAGACTCAGACCTATGCCAAACCTTGTGACTGTCAGGTGACTCAGCTGGTGGTTTGTGTCCCTTTTCCTGCCTGGAAATATAGATCATGGTCACTGACCAGCAACATAGAGGCACTGGGACTCAAGTATGGACCGACAGTGAAATGTCTGGGGTGGAGCGGCTCAACTGCAAATGGTATTCTGTGTGAAGGAATCTGGATCTTTGAGCCCATGAAATAAAACAGAAGTAGGAGAAAACATCGAGACAAAGGAAAGTTACTTGCTCTTTGGTACAAATTGGGATTTTTCCCCCCAAAGGTAATATGTCTGACTCTCATCAAAGTGAGAGAAGCTCCTGAGTATAGACACTACTGGCTTTTATGACCAGAACTAATAGTTTCCACTTTGAAGAGAACCCCACATTTTAAGATGCACAAGAATCCCCTACAAAATGCACTAACTGCGCAGCTGCCCAGTCTCTACCCCAGACGATCCTGACTCAGTCAGTGAAGTGGGGCCCAGGAATATGAAGTTTTAAAAACTCCCCAGGTGACTGCGGCTGAGGTGAGCCACACCACACCTCTGAGAAACACTGAGTCTTCCCAACCCCAGGCAACCTCCTGAATGATTCACATTCTCTCTCTCTCTCTCATGCTAGGGACTGAATCCAGGGACATTCTACCTCCAAGGTACACCCCCAGCCCTTTTTTTATTTTGAAACATGGTCTCCCTAAAGTTGCAAAGGGTCTCACTAAGTTGCTGAGGCTTACCTTGAACCTGTGATCCTCCTGTCTCAGCCTCCCAAGTACTGGATTACAGGCTTGCACTACCACACCTGGCTCTGAATGGTTCTTTGCATGAACAGAATTTTTCTTCTTCTCTGGTTAAACAGATCATTAAAGTCAAAGAAAAAGAGGAAATGCCTCTTTAGTAAAAATATGGGAGAGTATTTTTTTTAAAGACATTTGACTGAATTTGTTTTCTTTTTTGTGGTACTGGGGATTGAACCCAAGGGTGTTCTACCTCTGAGCTACACCCCCAGCCTTTTTAAAAAAATTTCTGCGTTTGGAACCAGGGTCTCACTAGGTTTCTGAGAGTCTCACTATGTTGCTGAGGCTGGTCTTGAACCTGCAATCCTCCCGTCTCAGCCTCTCAAGGACTGGGATTACAGGTGTGTACCACCATGCCCAGCTTGAAATTTTTATTGAAAAAATCCTCAGTCATTTTAGATATCTGAGGGCCTCCACATTCCCTGAATTTATCTACAGAAAAGAATGAAAATGAATTATTGCACACAGAAAATAGATACAACCATTCCTGCAAGCTATGGGCCAATATAGTTCTTGGGAATTATGGGAGATCCTTCAAAATCAAGATCCTCTCATGTTTCATAGGGTCACAAACACTAATGAGGAAAAACAACAACCATGACCACAAGCGTACAAACTTTATTCAAGGAATTTGGGAAAGGAAAGAGTTATGTGCCTCCATGTTTACAAGATACATCCTTCCCATGATTAATATGGAAGAGCTGTACATGTTTATTTTAAAAATTGATAAATTTTCATTATGGCAGCTTTATATACCTAGAGTCCAAGATAATGGAAGGAGACCAAATGTCATACCTAGTTTAGGAATGAAATGTTAATAACTGGAACTTGCCCAATCTCTCCTTTAAACGCAGTGTGTGTGTGTGTGTGTGTGTGTGTGTGTGTAGCTGTACATTTGCAAGATGCAGCTATAACCATTTGGCACAAAATTTTGGAATCCATAGTTGTTTTTTTTTTTGGTGGTACCGAGGATTGAACCCAGGGGCATTCTACCTCTGGGCTACACTCCCAACCCTATTTTTTATTCTTTATTTTGAAACAGGGTCTAAGTTGCGGAGGGCCTCACTAAGTTGCTGAGGCTGGCCGCGAACCCGGATCCTCCTGTCTCAGCCTCCCAAGTACTGGGATTATAAGCGTGCACTACCACACCCGGCTGAATCCATAGCTCTTGAACCTAATATTTATTCAGAATTCAAAATTCAACCTGCAAATAAGGAAATGTGTGTGTGTGTGTGTGTGTGTGTGTGTGTGTGTGTGTGTATGTGTGTATTCTTCACTACTTTGTGTTTTTCACACAAAATTTCCCAGGTCCTCCAGAGCTCTCCAGCCTTGGACATTGTTCCTGTGCTGTGCCCACATTCCACTGGCACATGCATGGAATGGTATGATTGGAATGTCTCCACCCTCTAAAATTTTTCTGGATCAAGCTTATCCCCTTTCCCTGAAAAACCTCTGTTGTACAGCATTTGCTTCACTGACTTTTGTATTTTTTTGTAAATTTTTGAATGTGGATCAATCGGGAAAACTCCAGAGCCCTGGTCTACTGTTAGAAAAGTTCTATTAATCCTTTGACATTGACCAAATTCCCACTAAAGGAAAACAAAGCTAGTCCTCTGCTTGGGGTCCAGAGGGTCTCTATTCTGTTGAATTTGCCTGCAGGCTCCTTTCTAAATGCTCTTGAATTTAGATGTCAGCTCAGAGAGTTCTAACCTCATTACCACCTGATTTATCTGAAAATAATGACTTTATTTTGTAGTTGCCTCTAGATAGGCTTGTTTGATAATTTCAACCAAAGACTAAAGTCTTGGGAGGACTTGAAGGGGAGACTGCTTTTCTTGAAAGTCAATATAGCACCAGAGCACTTAGTGGATTTTTTTTCTTGGATCCCAATTAAATCAGTCAATGAATAGCACTGCTTGTAATGATAATGACACTATTTAACATGCCATTATTAGCCAAGGACTGGGCTAACACTGTTACATACATTATCTCATTTACTTTCCATAGCAGTCATAAGAGATAGGTACCAGCTTCCCCATTACAGTCATTAGAAAGCTTGGGTCACAAAGATAGCATGTGGCATAGTCACAATTTTTTTCATAGTGAATTTATAAAGAAAAAAAATGACAGTGAAAAGCTTTTAAGTACCCTCAAGAAAACTTTGTGATTAAAATGAAAATCAAATGGACTTTCTAATTTAACTGTGATAGCAAAATATTTTGGGGTCATTTAAGTGGCTAGAGAGTCTTTGGGAAAAAAACCCTTTTAAAATCTTGTTGGCATTTAAGTGACATTTTGGTGAAACACCGCGGAAACATCTGGTCACATCCTCTCAACCCTAATTTCTTCCCTAAATGTTGTTTTTAATATGTCACAGTTGTTAAATTTGTAACAAGTAATGCCCTTGAGACTAAACAACAGTGCCTGGTATTTGAAAAATGAACAATACATTTACAGCAGTAAAAACCAAAAGGAAATTTTAAATAAACATTTAATTGAGTACAAATAGTCTGAAAGTTATTTTGGTGGAACTTGCCCAATCTGTGTGCTGACATTAGCAGCAGGATGTTCTAAATAAACTCTGTTAAAACAAATGCTGTCTTCTTCAGTTGTGACATAACCGATCAGATTTAGTTCTTCTGAAAGATTATGGCCTGGGAAGGAACACTTGTTAGTTGGAAGGGAACTCTCCATTCAGTCTCAGAACAAATGCATAACCATTAAAATGCCAGGGAGAATGGAACTGGGTATTTGGATGTTGAACAATGGCTTCAAAGTAGATAACCAAAAGTAAAAAACAACCAACAGCCACCAGTGTTTATATGCAGGTTAGTTAGCCAAGGTCCATGGGCCTGATTCACTTCCTCTCTAACTCTAAAAGGATTTTTCCTGCTAGATAAAGCCCTGCATATTTGAATCCAATCCAACATATGTACTTGTCTCAGGCTATATTTTGCTCTTGCTGTATTTTAGTTGTGTGCAATGGAAAGTCTTGCAAAGAATCTATGAGGAAAATATTCAGAACATGGATTGTATTCAGGCAATTAGTAATGCAGCTGAGGAAGAGGGGCTGTATATGACATTCAGCCAATTATTTGAAAATAATTATTTTTCAGTTCCATGTATTGACTCTTTCCACATATGGATAGGCAGATGCTATTCAGCAGAAATGTTTTTCCACTGATACGGAATCCCCAAAGAAACCATATTGGCTTTGATGTGATTCAGAGATTGTGTCATTCATCAACATGGTTTTAAAGAATGTTAGCAACCTTAGGGTTGGTTCAACCTGAAAATAAACACAGATGGTTCTTGGGAGAACAAACTATTTTCCATAGCAGATTTAACCATACAAGTAATGGAATATACATCCTTTGTATTTAGTGCCACATTTGACTTGTATAAAAGCAGTTAGAATGAATATGAGTCAGACGTTTTTCCTAATATGGTACATATATAACTTAATTCATCTCTGTAACTTAAAATATTTATAAATATATGACAGAGTTTCTATCATATATATTACAAAGAAGTTTTTACTTTTGAACCTTTTTTTGGGTACAAAAGTTTGAACCCAGAGGCATTCTACCTCTGAGCTACACTCTCAGCCCTATTTTATTTTATTTTTTTTTAATTAATTTTTTGTTTTTTGCGGTACCGGGGGTTGAACGCGGGGGCGTTCTACCTCCACGCTACGCCCCCGGCCCTATTTTTCATACTTTATTTGAAACCAGGTCTCACAAAGTTGCGGAGGGCCTCACTAAGTAGAAAGAGAGAGAGACAGACAGGGAGAGAGAGAGAGAGAGAGAGAGAGAGAGCTGGGGCTGGCCACGAACCCGGATCCTCCGGTCTCCGCCTCCCAAAGTACTAGGATTACAAGCGTGCGCCACCACGCCCGGCTTATTTTTTATTTTGAAACAGGGTGTCGCTAAGTTGCTGAGGCTGGCTGCAAACCTGTGATCCTCCTGTCTCAGCCTCTAAAGTACTGGGATTACAAGTGTGCACTACCATGCCCAGCTTACTTTTGAACCACTTAAGAGTAAGTTGTAGGCATAATTTTTCACTATCCCTGAATGATTATTTTGTATTTCCTACAAACAATGACATGAAAAGCAGGAAATAAACATTGACATATTATCATCATCTTCTCCTCAGTTTCAACAATTACCCCAACAATGTGCTTTATAGCAATGGATTTCAAACTTCCATGTGCGTCACAACCAGTGGAAAGATTAAGTATACATAGCTTCCTGGGCCTCAAGCTCAAGGTTTCTGATTCAGTAAATTTGTCCTGGGGTCCCAAATTTTATATTGCTAAACAAGTTCCGAGGTGGTACTGAAGTTGTTGGTCCTGGGGCCACACAATCACAGCCAAAAATCCAATCCAAGATCACATGTTACATTTAATTATCATGTCTGTTTAGTCTCCTTTAATATGAAACTATTGTTCAGTCATTCCTTGGTTTGCATGATCTTGTAATTTGGGTAGAGTATAGGCCAGTTAGTCTGTAGATCATCAGTGTGGGTTTGTTCAATGTTTCTTCATGACTCAATTCAAGTTGTGAGTTTTAAAAGGAATTCATCACCAAAATGTTCATCTTATTCTATCTTCTTGATTGGCACATAATTTTGATTTGTCTCATTACTAGTATTACCAACTTCAATCAATTACTTAAGGTGATCTTTGCTAGGCTTCCCTACCATAAAGTTATTCTTTTCAATTTTGTAGTTGAGAACATATTATAGCAAGATAGCTTGAGGCTAAATAAATATCTTGTCTCTCATCAAATTCTTATCTACTAGTTCTAGTAGCCACTGATGTTTCTTATGTAACTTATTACTGTGACCATTGCCAAATGATGTTTTTCTAATTCAATCATTCCTTCTGCATTTGCTAGTTGCTACCTATTTATTTATTTATTATTTGTATGAACTCATGGATTCCTATATGTATGAATTCATGGTTAGAATTCATCATTATTATTTATTTTGATGATTCTTGTCCCAGAGTTGGCCAGTGGGAGCCCTATCATTTCTTTATGTTCCAGCATCCCTTGAACATTCCCTTACTTTCTGATATCAAAAGATGTTCTAGGCTCTTCTTTGATTTTCTTTGCCCAGACTTAGAATTAATCATTTATTCAAAAAGACTTGGTTGTTTTGTTTTGTTTTTTTTGGTTTTTTTTTGCGGCACTTGGGATTGAACGCAGGGGCATTCTACCTCCGCGCTATGCCCCCGGCCCTATTTCTTATACTCTATTTTGAAACCGGGTCTCACAAAGTTGTGGAGGGCCTCACTAAGGAGACAGACAGAGAGAGACAGAGAGAGAGAGAGAGAGAGAGAGAGAGAGAGCGAGCTGAGGCTGGCCGCAAACCCGGATCCTCCGGTCTCCGCCTCCCAAAGTACTGAGATCACAAGCGTGCGCCACCACGCCTGGCCAAGACTTGGTTGTTTTTAATGGTGAATGGTATTTTAAAATCCAAGATGTAGGTTCAAGATGGATCCTTTACTATTGGGGCGTTTCTGTTCTTGGTCCCTCTAAGTGAACGGAGCTAGAAAAGATGTATATATGCGCACACGCGCACGCACACACACACACACACCACAGAATTACATCTAAATTTAGTTACTACTATTGAAATGCACATGCGTGCGCATAGATCTGTATCTATGTAAATAGACATTTAGCTCTATTACTGATAATCATGAATTTATGCCTTTAATTCCAACCCAACAACATGGGATTCAATTTAGCTTTCCTCTTCTCTATATTTATAATTCCTTTCATTATTTTCAATATTTTTACTTATTTAATTAATCCTCCCTTTTATGCAACCAGTCTCTCAACTCAACCAGAGTAAGAGCTACTAATTGCAAAAGGACACCTGAAATTTCAGGTGGCTTTTGTACACCCAAAGAAAAACCAAGCTAGCATTTCTTGATGGCTTCTTGACCATCTTACCACAATACATCCCAGCTATAGTCTCATCCTAGGCAAATAAAAAAAATTAACTCAGCTACAACACAAAAAGTTAAGCATTTTGAAGTATAAGCTGCCTTAAGCTAATTCTGCTTGTACTCAGCAGATTCTACAGGTTTTCCATTCTCTTCAGGGTCAAATCATGGTGTTAGGTGTAATCTTCAAGCCTAACAGTAGACTCTCTACAACCCCCATAGGATTAACTGCTGCTAACACATCCTTCAGAGCCCCTGGGAAAGGCCTTCAAGTTTAACATGACTGATTGAACACATGCATTTACTTCCTGTTCTACCTCAAACCTCACCAAAAAAAAAAAAAAAAAAAGGAGGGGAGGAAGAGAGGGTGGGGCATTCAGTCCAAAGAGAATGGAAGAAGAGATGACTGCAACAAGATTTTAGGAGGAATGGGAAACACTAGTACCCACTGGGAGTAGAAGGTAGACTTGAAAACAGGAGAATCCAATGAAACTTTATATAACATTCACAGAAACCCTTCCCTATTCTTTGTTGCAGGCAGGAGTCTCTTCCATCTGAGCAGGAAACTTTCTCCATGCTAGAAGAAAATGAATCAGAGATTTAGATTCAGGGATGATAGACAAAGCTGAGTAAAGGTACCCCATACTGAAAGCAGGGGAAATTAGGAGAAAGTCTAATTACTAAATGAAAAATACATTCCCCCATCTCTAGATATTCATATATACATCCTCTACCCACACGACTCCCAGAATGCTGACAGCCAGGTTCATATACCCCAGTGAAAGATTTGAGATTCATCTTTGGAAAAAATAGACCAGCTCACAATAAAAGATCCCCAAACTCTGACAGTTGATAGTTCCCTAATGAAATGACTCAGCCAGATCATCCTATACAAAAAAATCCACTATTTGTAAAGCATTGTCTTTCCTAGCACCTCTGTCTTAACTCCTAGGGGGCAAGAAAAAGAAAGAAAGAAAGAAACTTCAAATGTCATTGGAGAAGGCATTATAAAGCTGTTTGTTTGAGGACACCTTTGCAAAGTTTTGTATGATGTCTGAACATCCCAGGAACCCTTCCCTCACAAGAGATGAGATTTCTCAGAGATGCCTAGAAAGGGTCTCTTCATTCATTTGAGACTGGGAGTACTTAGGAAATCAAGGATATGCAGACAACTTTTAAAAGTGCCTTGTTCTCTCCACATCTTGGCTATTCCCTATTTCACTTTAGGCGTGTGTGTGTGTGTGCGTGTGTGTGTGTGTGTGTGTGCGTGTGTGTGTGTGTGTAGTACTGGGGATTGAACCCAGGGGCATTTTACCTCTGAGCTCCACCCCAGCCCGAGTTTTTACTCTTTATTTTGAAACAGGGGCTCACTAAGTTGCAGAGAGCCTCACAAGTATCTGAGGCTGGCCGCAAACCTGCAATCCTCCTGTCTCAGCCTCCCACATACTGGGATTATAAGCAGGTACCACAATGCCCAGCTTTAGGCACCTTTGGGAATTGCAATAACTCTTATCATAAAAGATGCAATTATGAGCCGGGCGTGGTGGCACATGCTCGTACAATTGGGTACTATGAACATTCCCCTGCCTCCCAGCATCCTCTGTGTCAGTTCGGGTCCTCTAAGAAGCAGATATCAAGAGAGAACAAGACATAAAAGATATGTTGGGTGATACCTATAAAAGAGAAAGGGAGAGTAAAGCTAGAGAAACCCTAGGATCATGAAGCAGGCGTGACACCTATAAAAGGAAAGATGGAATGAAGGAGCATTGGGTAGGAAAGGAGTCAACTATAATGAAGTTCTGAGATGGCAAGGCCAGGGTTATGAGAAGCCCCAGAGCAAAGACTGACCATCAGAGGAGTCCTACACTGGGCAGGTAGGGCCCAGCTCTAATACCTGCAGTATGCCCAGTCATTGGTACAGAGCAGCTGTGCAGGGTCATGAACTTGGCCCAAGTGCTGCAGTGGATCCCATGGGTACTGCTGCTGGAGGCCAGCAGCTCACCATGCTCCTTGCAGTAAGTTCTCCCGTGGAGGGAAATCTAAGCAGGGCTCTCCCACAGCTGCCACAGCTGCTTAACACAGAAGCTGAGATACTCTTTGCAATGACTGATCCTGCAAACTGCTAGAGTTAAAGGGAGGGCTAATCCTGGAACTCAGGCCTTCCCAAAGGCCAGTGGTCTTTGTTCTGTTTGTTGCTATTGAGGGCCAGATGAATGAAGAAATACTTTGCCCTGTGTTATCAGTAACTGCCACAAGACATCATTTCTTTACTTGGGCAGCAGATATTAGCACAGTTTACATATTTAATATTTAACATATACCAGTCACCTATGACTCAAGCTGACAGCAGATTCAAATATGATGTACCTTATGGCTGGTGAGAAGTAAAAAGAGTATAAACATTTCATCATGGCAGGGAGATAAATGTGGACATTTGTGAAAGAAAGAAGGCAGAGGGTTGCAGGTCAATGTTGGCCACACCTATTTGTCCTAGAAATGCTGGTCACTGTCTCCCACATCCACTTTCTTAAACAATTCTGTTCCAATTTCAGCAATAGTGGGAGATGAATTATGAAGCTATATTTGTACCAGGTTATTCTTTTATTATTTCTAAACTGGGTCACATGCTTCTCTCTCTGGAATTTTGAACTAAGAGGCTGAGTAGGGAGCCATGGATAACTGGAGATAATGCCTTGAGAATCAAAATAGGGTCATAAAAGGTGCTATAGGCTCATGACAGTCTCTGGTCAAACTTTTGGGGGAGTCACCCTAATCCCCTTTTCCCATCACCAATTTATCTAATTAGCATGGGTTCTGGATCCCAAAGATCTGGGTACAAGTCCTGACTCAGCCGCTCGCTAGCTTCCCCCTCTGACTTCAGTTTCCTCATCATAAAATACATATTCTATGACTTCCTTTTCAGGGCTATCACAGAAACAAAAATGATAATGTGTATAATGTATTCAATAAATATGTGTTTTCTTTTCTTAGGCCCTAAGCCACCTCTTTATCAGTGGCCGCCTCCCCGAGTTCCTCCTGGTCTAGTTCTGAGACACTTCAGTTCTATCAGTCAGTCAGAAGTCTGAATTAGGTGATTTGATTTTTCTAATTCACAGCCAGCTTGGATGAGAAGCAAGAACCCAAGTGAATGGGCACTGATGCAGGACCATACATCCTGTGTTTATATGTTCATTCATTAAGTTAGTCTACAAATATTTGCGGAGAACTTACTATGCACCACACACTGAGCCAGTGCCAGGTATTACAGAGTAAATGGGACAGGCAAGATCCCTCCACTCAAAGTGTACCTTCTAGTGCAGTTCTCTGGGACCATTTCAGTTTTGCCTACTCTGCCTGTGGTTCTCCTTAGCATACTCTTTCTTGGTGCTTCAAGTGAACCTGTTTGTGGCTTGAACCATATGATCTTCTTAGGCAGACATGACAGGAAGGTCTGAAGCAGAGGAAGTTTTGAGAGCTAGATCCTGAATTCCAGATACTCCCTATACTCTACATAGGCCCAAAAGCCCACTGGAGAACCAGAACACTGCCTGAGGCATTAGGCTCCTGGCACCAGGATAAACAGTATCTTGGAGAGAGAGGAGTGTACCCAAAGGGGAATGAGGCAAGTGCCCATGAAAAAGTTTTCCTATTTTTGAAGAGTCTACTTTGGAGTTATTTCCATATGCATCTTCTGGAAGCCCTTGAATGTCCACTCATCTGGATTTCTCAGGAGCAAAGGGGAAGCCAAGGCTCTGGCTCTACTCAGGGTGAGGTGGGCTATGACTAAGGCCTTGAATGGGGAATTTTCTTAGATACATCTAGAGATGTGGGGAAGGCTGATTATGTTAAAAGGCTTCATTCTGATTGTTATCTGTGTTTGGAGAGGCCCTGGTGATACTGGGCTTTTCTTGCCACTGCTATAATCCAAAACAGTCCTGTCATAGGACTATTAGTTCCAAGTGCCAGAAACTCAACTCCAAAAGCAAAATAATCACAGTGATCACTGAATATTTGTCCCCTACACAACAAAGGTGGCCTTCTATGTCATTAAACTGAACACCCAACACCTTGCCTCTAGTCTGTTTAAGGAAATGTAAGATATGACTCTAAAAGCTATCGTTGCCACCAACATGAGACTTTTAGGTTGGGCTTTGAGTATTCACAAAAGCTTTTATTTTGCAAGATGAACAGTTGGTTTTATAGGATTATTATATATTCTAGAATTTTAAGGTCACTTGGCTATAATTTCATTGGTACTATAAATAGGACAAATACAAGTGTGTTCTGATGGGAAGACTTGGGTAGGTCTACATAAAAAGGGGGGATGGAAATACAGATAACATAGATTGAGAGTTAAGAGCCTGTCACTGGCATTAAACAAGAGTTGGTTTAAATTAACACTGAGATATTTTGATTCTTCAACTTGTACAGTTTTGTGAGCTAAAGGCAATTTTCCCAATGCCATTCCTAGAGATTCAAAGGTTCCCCCATGACCTTTTCCAGGGTCTTTCTAGTTGCAGCCTAGACTGAAGACAAATAGGAAGCACTTCTCTGGCTCATACAGGTTTGATATAACAATGAATTCATCCTTAGACCACATGTGACCTCTCCCCATTGACGCCAGAGATATTAAAAGGACATATTATAATAGCTCATCTAGAAGACCCCTTGCCCATTTATACTCCCTGTCTCCTAACATAATTGTGTCCAGACCTTCTGCAAACAAGAAACCAGAATAAAGCCATTATTCAAGAATGGGACATCAGGTTCTTCTTAGGGAAAACAATACTTTGCTATACCTATGCAAAACAAAAAAAAGGGCAATAAAGCAAATCATAGGATGACTTCTCCCTATTCTGCTAGGGATGGGGGTGGGGGTGGGGGGTGGATTTCTTATGCTTGAAATATTAATGGAATGAAAAGTCATTTGTGGGTTTGAGTTATCCAGGTAAATGTCTTTTCTATAGTAGTCTGCACATGCAGACAAGTATATGAAAATAAATCCAACCTACCACAGGGTTACCATAAACTCATGTGCTTTCATTTCTTTAGATCTCAAAGTTAATGAATTATACTATGACAATGGTTCTCAAAGTGTGGTCCCAACAAAAGCAACATCATATTTCGTCAGAATTGCTGATTCTGGGACTCTACCCTGTACCTACTGAATGAGGCACTCAGGGATAGAGCTCAGTAATCTGTGGTTTATTGAGCCTTTAGGAAGGGCTACAGTGACAAATCGGGCCTGCCATTACCTCCATAAATGATACTTTTTCTTTAAAAGGTGACTAATGTATGTGCTGGGCCTAATACTTTTGTTCTGTAGCTTCGTTTTTCCTAACAAAGGAGGGATCTGAGTGCAAGTCAACACTCTGTGCCTTTCTGGGGGTTACTGGGCCCTCCACGTTTGTCCTCTGTTTCAGTCTTTCTATTCCAAGGGGCAACCGGCATTTCTATTCTTACCTGGAAAGCTAATTTATCTTTTTATTTTTCATTCTAACTCATTTGCAATGGATTTCCCCAAATGACATAACTAGCTATTTTTCTCTATTGGACATGAGGAATTTGCTGGTGAAGTTCTGAGTGAACATCTGAGTGAAGTTCTTCCTTTGAAAAAGCCATCTTTGTTTGAAATCCGGATTACTCGTCTTCTCTTCATCCAGTCTTCTCTTCATCCATCTTGAGGCGGCAAGGTGGCATGTGGAAGAATTCAGTTGCGGGGTACACTCCAGGAAGTAATGCTTCTTCCCACCAGTTTCTTGTATTTATTTGTAACAACACACCCATTGTTTCAAGTTGCTTTGTGTCCCCCATGAAACAACACTAGTGACTACTCCTTGGACAGACCACTTTGAGACTCCATTTAAAAACAACAATTTAAAACAAAAAGAAAAATTTAAAGGCACATTATTTGGAAGGGTTTGGGTTTTTGAAAATTAAACATTGTAAAGTTCTTCAAGAATTCTGTAGCTGGAAATATTTTCTCTCATTAAAAATGCAAAACCTTCTGGAGGAAATGATACTATGAGCTTTGTAGCACAAATCAATGCCAAATGAAGGCCATAAACCATGTTTTGTTATGCATTTGGCACCGGCTCCAAATATCTTGAACAAACAACGTCACTGTGCTTCAGACCCAGGGACCCTTACTTCTTTGGAAATTTATGACTGTCCATTACAGAAAAGTAGAAATGCAGGGGATTAGCAAGTTTTGACTAGGGTAGTAGAAAAAACAAATTATGAAAAACAGAAACAATTTGAATATAATAAGCAACTGTTTTCCAAAAACATGTTTGGGTAGAAAAAGGTGTTTAAAAAGTAAGCATCAAGCCAGGAGTGGTGGCACAAGCTTGTAATCCCAGTACTTGGGAGGCGGAGACCGGAGGATCCAGGTTCGCAGCCAGCCTCAGCTACTTAGTGAGGCCCTCCACAACTTATTGAGGCCCTGTTTCAAAATAAAGTATAAAAAATAGGGCTGGGGGTGTAGCTCAGAGGTAGAATACCCCTGGGTTCAATCCCTGGTACCGCAAAAAAAAAAAAAGTAAGCATCAGCTGGGTGTGGTGTCACACACCTGTAATACCAGTACTTCGGAGGCTGAGACAGGAGGATTGCAGATTGGAGGCCAACCTCAGCAACTTAGTGAGACCCTGTTTCAAAATAAAAAAATCAAAAGGGCTGGGGCTGTAGCTCAGAGGTAGAATGCCTCAGGGTCCAATCCCAAGTACCAAGAAAAAAAAGTAAGCATCAAGAAATCAATACTCCACATCTCCAAATCAGCTCTTTAAAAAAAAAATCTATGATGATTAATTTATGATTTTGCTCAAAGAAGCCCAATCAAACAGGACTGTTTTGGAGAACTATCTCAGTAACTGTCCATGATGGGAATGAACTATAAAACCCCAGCTTGAGAGCTTGGTGGTGCTGTGTTCGCTTTCTTCTGCACGCAGTGCGCATGGCTTCAAGTCTTCCCGGAATGTGTAAATGGAGTGATGGTTGTCTGACCACTAATCGTTGCTGAATACCCTGCTTCCACATGAGCCTGAATGTGAACCTGAGTTGGGATGCCAGGTGATCCCAGGGCTACTGTTAAGAAACGGCATGGCAGTGTCGGCTTGTGGTGGTGTTACTCCATGTGTGCCCAGATATCGTTTTGAGCTAGTTTGTCTTTCTTTTGAGAGAAAAATCTCTCTTTCGTATAATATTTCTGCATTGAAATTCTATATCTGGAGAACTATGAGTTATTCTCTTTTATTAGTGTGTTGCACTTCTGAAGGTCAACTGCTTTTACAAATCCCTGCCCCCAGCCAGTGGGCCGGCACACTTACAACAACATTAATAGTTATGAAAAAGAGTGAGCAAAAATGTTAGCCAAGACTTATTAAATCAATCTGAGACATAATGTAGCACTCTGTCATTCAGCTTTTATTTTAGGAATTTCTTTGCTAAACATATCCAGGTTGGCTTTACTGTTTAATATTATTATTATTTGACACTTCATTCTACTGATAATGAACAGAATTGACTGCCCTCAACTTTAGAAGTTTCTAAAACTTGGAAGATGTGGGGGTTTTTGTTGTTTCTTGTCATCTATATATTTAGTGGTTTTATTTATTTTCATACTTTCATTGGTGCATTATAGTCTCACATCATAATGTAGTTCACAGTGATAGTGACATACATGCACACAGCACTTGGTGGACTTTCCCCCGGCTCCCTCCCATCCACCCTTCCCCATACAGGATATTGAGATTGACACTGGTAATTTCACATATGTACATATTGTCAATAAGTGATTCCTTCATTGATTCTTCCTCTCCCTTTCCTCCCCTTCCCCTAGACCACCTCCCTGGCTCCACTGCAGTTTCTCCTCCATTATCTGAAGTCCTTCTGGTATCCTGATTACTCCCTAGCTTCCACATATGAGAGAAATCATATGCCCTTCACTTTATGTGACTGGCTAATCTCACATAGCATGTTCTCCAGGTCCATCCATTTTCCTGCAAATGACACTATTTTGTTCTTCTTTATTGATGAGTAGAATTCCATTGTGTGTTTATCCCATAATTTTGTAATCCATTCATCTGTTGATGGACATCTAGGTTGGTTCCATAATTTGACTATTGTGAATTATGCTGCTATAAGCATGGATATGCATATATTACTATGATTTTTTTATTTCAGTCCCTTTAGAAAGATACCTAGAAGTCGTATAGATCATATGGAGTGATATAGATCATATGGTGGATCCATTCTCAATTTTTTGAGTAATCTCCACACTAACCTCCACAGCAGCTGCACTAATTCGCAATTACACCAACAGTGTAGAAAAGTTCTAATTTCCCCAGATCCTCACCAGCATTTATTGTTGTTTGACTTCTTGATGATTGCCATTCTGATTGGGTTTAGATGGAATCTCAGTGTAGTCTTGATTTACATCTCCCTGATTGCTAATGATATTGAACATTTTTTCATGTATTTATTGGTCTTTTGTATTTCTTCTTTTGTAAAATGTCTACTTAGTTCAATTGCCCATTTCTTGATTGGGTTGTTTGTTTTTTAGTGTTTAGTCTTTTAAGTACTTTGTATATTTTAAATATTAGTCCTCTATCAGAGGAATAGCTGGCCTCCATGTCTGGCTCTCTTTAGACTGTTGATGGTTTCCTTTGATGAGCAGAAGCTTTGTAGTTTAATGCTATCCCACTTATTAATTCTTGTTTTAATTTCCTGTGCTTTAGAGGTCTTGTTGAGGAAGTTTCTACCTGTGCCTATATGTTGGAATATTGGACCTATGCCTTCCTCTAGTAATTTCAAAGACTCTGGTCTAATTTCCAGGTCTTTGATCCATCTTGAGTTGACTCTTGTGCAGGGTGAGAGGTAGGGATTTTATTTTCCTACAAATGGATAACCAGTTTTCACAACATTTGTTGAAAAGGCTATCTTTTCTCCGTGTGTATTTGGCACCTTTGTTGAAAATCAATTGGCTATAGTATGTAGATTTCTTTATCTTCTATTCTGTTCTATTGGTCCATGTGTCTGTTTTGTGCCAATACCATGCTGTTTTTATTACTATGGCTCTGTAGTATAATTTAAAGTCAGGAATTGTGATGTCTCCTGCATGGTATTTACTGCTAAGAAATGCTATGGATATCCTGGGTCTTTTGTTTCTCCATATTGAAGTTTATGACTAATTTTTCTAGGTCTGTGAAGAATGACATTGGTATTTTGATAAGGATTGCATTGACTCTAGATCACTTTTGGTAAAATGGCCATTTTGATAATATTTATTCTGCCTATCCAAGAGGTTGGGAGTTCTTTCCATCTTCTACAATCTTCTTCAATTTCTTTCTTTAGTGTTTTATAATTTTTATTGTAGAAGTCTTTTACCTCTTTGGTTAAATTTATTCCTACATATTTTACTGTTTTTGAGGTTAATGTGAATGGAATTGTTTTTTGGATTTCTTTTTCAGTGGATTCATGGTTGGCATATAGAAAAGCTACTGATTTTTTTAGATTGATTTTTGTATCCTGCTACTTTGTTAAATTTGTTAATCAGCTCTAGAAGTCTTTTGGCTGATTTTTTGGTGGGTCTTCTAAACACAGGATCATGTCATCTGCAAATAGAGATAATTTCAGTTCTTCTTTTCCTATTTGAATTCCTTTGATATCATTATCTTGCCTTATCACTCTAGCAAGAGTCTCAAGTACTATATTGAAAAGAGTGGAGATAATGGGCATCTTTGTCTTGTTCGTGATTTTAAAAGGAATTCCCACAGTTTTTCCCCATTTAATATGATGTTGGCTTTAGGTTTATTGTATATTGTCTTAGTGATGTTGAGCTAAGTTCCTTCTCTTCTGAGTTTCTGCAATGTTTTTAACATGAATGGGTGTTGGATTTTGTTAAATGCCTTTTCAGCATCTATTGAGATAATCATGTGATTTGTGTCCTTAGTTCAATTTATGTGGTGAATGACATGTATTGATTTGTGTACATTGAACCAACCTTGCATCCCTGGAATGAAATCAGCTTGGCCATGGTATACAATTTTCTTGATGTGGTTTTGAATGTATATCACTAGTATTTTATTTAGAATTTTTGCATCTATGTTCATCAAGGATATTGGTCTGTAATTTTCCTTTCTTGGGGGATCTTTATTCAGTCTTGGAATTAAAGTGATATAGGCCTCATAGACAGAGTTTGGAAGAATTCCATCTCTCAATTTCATGGAATAACTTGTTAAGTATTGGATTTAGTTCTTCTGTAAAGGTTTTGCAAAATTCAGCTGGGAAGGACTTGGGCTTTTCTTTGATGGAAGGCTTTTTATTGCTGTTTCTATCACTTTGCTTGCTATTGGTCAGTTTATGTTTTCTATATCTTCTTGGTTCAATTTAGGTAGGTTGTGTATATCTAGAAATCTGTTGATTTCTTCTATGTTTTCCAGTTCATTGGAATATAAATTTTCAAAATAGTTTCTGATGATCCTCTGGATTTCCCTGCTGTCTGTGGTGATATCTTCCTTTTCATTACTGATTTTAACAATTTGGGTTGATTCTTTTGGTTAGGTTGGCTAAAGGTTTATCAATCTTGTTAATCTTTTCAAAGAACCAGTTTTGTTTTTGGTGATCTTCTGTATTGTTTTTGTTTTTGTTGTTGTTGTTCTCTATTTCATTGATTTCTGCTCTGATTTTATTTATCTCCTGCCTTCTACTGGTTTGGGGATTAGTCTGTTCCTGTTTTTCAAGGTCCTTGAGGTGTGTCATTAGGTTTTTTATTTGGTGACTTTCTGTTTTTCTTATGTGGGTACTCCATGCTATAAATTTTCCTCTTAAAACCACCTTCAAAATGTCTCATAGATTTTGGTATGTTATGTCTCTATTTTTGTTTAATTCTAGAAATTTTTTATTTCTCCCCTTATATCTTCTATGATGCAGTCCTCATTCAAAAGTGTATCATTCAGTCTCCATGTGTTTATGTAATTTCTTTTGGTCTTCCTATTGTTGATTTCTACTTTCACTCCATTATGATCTGAAAAGATGCAAGGAATTATATTTTTTGAATTTGCTGGTACTTGCTTTGTGGCGCAGAATGTGGTCTATTTTGGAGAAGTTTCCATGAGCAGCTGAGAAGAATGTGAATTCAGCTGTTATAGGTTGGACTATTCTGTATATGTCTATTAGGTATATTAGACTTATAGTATTCTTTAGGTCTGAAGAGTCTTTAGTCATCTTTTGACTAGAAGACGGATCTAGAGGTGTGGGCAGTGTGTTGAAGTCTCCCAATATTATTGTATTTGGGTCTATTTGAGACCTAATGTCCCGAAGAGTTTGTTTTATAAAAGTCAATGAGCCTACATTTGGAGCATAAATGTTTACTATCATTATATCTTCTTGTTGTACTGTTCCTTTTATTAGTATGACGTGACCCACTTTGTCTCTTTTGATAAGTTTTAGCTTAGAGTCTGCTTTGTTGGATATGATCACTGCTACCCTGCTTATTTTTGGTATCCATTGGCATGGTATATCTTTTTCTATCCTTTTATCTTTAGCCTATGGATATTTTTGCCTGTAAGGTGAGCTTCCTGCAAGCAGCATACAGTTGGATTATATTCTTTAATCCACATTTCCAATCTATGCCTTTTGATTGGGGAGTTTAGACCTTTGATATTCAGTGTTATTACTGAGAGATAATTTTTGTTTGCTGTCATTTTGAGTTATATTTTATGTTTGATATAGTGTTATTTCTCCTTTGCTTAGTTGCCCATCTGGTGGAATTTGCCCCTTCTCCGGTTCTGGTATTTATTTCTTTTTTCTTCCTTGTGTTTGATTTATTTAAGTATTTTCTCTAGTGCTTGTTTGGTAGTCATGAATTCTTTTAGTTTCTGCTTGTATTGGGAGGTTTTTATTTCTCCATCAATTTGAATGATATCTTTGCTGGATATAGCAGTCTTGGTTGAACACTGATTTCTTCCAGTGTTTGGAGTACCTCATACCAGTCCCTCATGGCTTTCATGACTTGGGTTGAGAAGTTCAGAGTGAGTCTTATTCTTTGGCCCTGAATGTCACCCATTTTTTGTTCTAGATACTTTTAAGATTCTTCCCTTGGCCTCGATGTTAGTCATTTTAATTACTATGTGGCATTGAGAAGTTCTTCTTTGATCTTGTCTTATTGGAGTTCTAAATGTCTCCTCTACATGTATGCCCAAGTCTTTTTCTACAGTTGGGAAAATCTCTGATATTATTTCTCTGAAGAGATTTCTAATGCCCTTGGTTTGGGCTTCTAGACCTTCTTCAATGCCTATTATCCATAAGTTAAATCATTTCATAGATCTCATATTTCTTAGATGTTCTGGTCATGTTGTCATATTGTCTTCTCTATATTGTTGATGGTACAGACAGTTTTGAATGAGCTATTTTCCAAGAGTGAGACTCTATTTTCCATGTGGTCTAGACTGCCGGAGGTGGTTTCTCTTGAGGCCTTTAATTCATTTATTGACTACTTCATTTCACTCAAAGCCTCTTTTTTGTTCTTACTTAGGGCCTCAATTTCTCTATTCATATGTTATTTAATTTCCTGTACACTTCTATGATTTAATTTCTGAGGTCTTTGATCATATTCATATTGAAAATCAAAATTCTGAATTCTCCTTCTGGCATTTTCTGCAGCTCAATATTTGTGATCTCCCACATTGTAAGCTGTGGGAATTGTTTTCTCATTGATCTTAATTCTTATATTTTCAGAATTCTCAAGTTTGTATTTCTATTGTCTTGGCATCCTCTTCCTCTTTGTGTGAAAGTTCTATGTCTAATTGTTATCAGTTTATAATAAAGTATATGTTGGGGTATATATTTACCTCAATGAATCTATCTCATATAATCAGATTTTTTAGTTGGTCCCCCAGAACCTCTTTAACAAGATACAGTTCTTAGTCAGTGTGGGAAAACAGGAGTTTCTAATTGGCTGCAGGCCACTGTGCTCTACAGACCCCAACTTAGCAGGGTCAGAGACTATGATGTTCTGTTCAGAGCCTGCAGCCTGCTGGTTGGGATTTAATGCCCCACAGTCACCTCTGCTGGTATGCTGGTTGTGAACCCATGAAACCCTGCAAAGCATTGACCTCAAGTCTCTATGGTCACTGGGCCTCAGATCAGCAGGTCCAGGAATTAGCATGTTCTGAACTTGTAACCCAGCTGGCAGAGCTTTGATGGCTCAGAGACACCACTGCTGATCTGCTTGTTGCAATCACATGGAGCGCTGTCACTGGCATGCGTACTTGCAAGGCACAAACTGTGCTGGTGGGGAGAAGGCTGCATTCCCAGCCTGTAGCTGCAATCGCGTAAACCCCTTCTGGGCCCTGGCCTTACTGCTTTCGGGGTCCAAGCTCTGGTAGGGAGAGATTGTACCATTCTGAGCCTGGGGCTTGGGTGACTCAGTTATTTTGCCCCAGGGACACTGCTGTTGCTCTGGGCAGCTGAGATCACGTGAGACCTAGTTGGTCTCCAACCTTGGTGCTTGTGCCACCACTGGGCACGAGTTTATAGCCTTCTGAGCCTGCAGCATGATCGGCTGAGTTATTTCACCCCACAGACACCACTGCTGGAGATTCTGTGGTGACTGCTGGAGACCCTGCATGGGCAAGGCGAACTGTCAAACCTAGGTCCTACCCACCCAAGTGTCCCTAGCGACTGTTTGCTAATTCACCTTTCTGCTGTGTCCAACTATAGACCCGGGCCCCAATTCTGCAGGGATGATATGTAAACTCAAAGACTCCACGGGTCTTTTCCTTGCCACATAAGTCCCTGTAGCTGAATGAGCTCCATCTGGGATGGTTTGTAAACTCACAGTCTTGACAAGAAATGTTCGGGTCCCTGCAAGAAGGGACGAGTTCAACTGAAGCCACAGAAGTCCGCTGGGAAGTTTGGCTGATTGTTCTGTAGATTCACAGTGGTCTTGACGAGGCAGGTTGTAGCAACTGAGGTCTCTGCAGGAAGGTCCTCTCATTTCTTGGTCTGAGTTTAGCTGTAGCTGCAGGAGTTCCCTGAGCAGTTTGGTTGGGTGGCCTGGGGAGTCACAGTCTTGAGGTATGGAGAGAAGAATGCAATTGCTTTTGATGCTGGTTTTCTGCAATTACTGCCTCAACAAGTTTCTGCTTCTTCTTTGCTGGAGTTGGTCTCTGAAAGCCACCAGTCCTGGTAGCTACCACTCCCCTATTTAGTGGCTTTAAAAGCTCCTTGCTTTCTAATAGCATTGAGAAGCCAATCAGCACATTCCTTGGTTTCTTGGCTTGTTTTACATTCACTCAGTCACTCAGTAAATACACAAGAAATATCTGCCATCCAGAACAATTTCCATTGAATTATTCAAAATCAAGATCTACTTATAAAACTTTTCTTTAAAAAAACAATGTTTTTACTTCAAATAATGAAGTTATGATCTATTAGAAATAAAAAGGCATATTTGAGTACTCAAACTTGTCTCAATATAGACTCCATGAAGGCTAATATAAATCTGGAGGAAAATACCAGTGATCTGTACCATGCACCTTTTGATCAATACCCAAACTATCTTTATTTAATATAGTTAGACATTTAGATTGATCTTTAAACTTATTCTGGATACAGATAGATTAAATGTTCATTTCAAAAGAAATATTACTATCTGCATTTTACAATAAAAAGAATTTTTTGAAATGACAAAAGTAGCTGTTGATGAGATTTTTTCTGGTATTCTTGCAATGGATTCCCAGGAATACATATTAATACCAATGTGGATATCACATACTTCAATTGTAAAAACCCTAACCAAAGAAGCATAAGAAACATCAAAGCCAAAACTTCTAATTAGCACTGATGGAAATTCAGATTGTTTTCAAAATAGGTAAATCAGAAAGTCTTAAGATTCCAATGGTAGAGATCTCAGTGCAGATAGAATGACAGAGGCTGGAGAATGGCTTCATACCTTGGGAAGCTTGGAAGGTCTGCAGGACCTGAGCTGGGTCTGCAGAGAACTCCTAAGGCAAGGCTTTTAATCACCCCACTCCTATCACCACTTAGGAAGTTGGCATCACTGCTCAGACCAGAGTTCCTTTGAGCGAGGGGAATAAAAAGAGCAAGATTTATTTTGTAACTAAAGATTAGAAATAGCTTTACAATCATCAGCTTTCCAAAGTCACACATAAATCATTCAATTCCATATCCAGGTCACTTTGCCAGGATTCCACTTAGTTCAAACAACTAAGCATAAACACCAAATGAGATGGGAAAAAAGCCTTCCTTTCATGAAAAGCCTTTTCCTCTCATAAATATCAACTTAGTCTGCTGGTCCAATTATCTGAATCTGTTGCTCATCTCCTACAGGATGTTCAGCCATTGAGAACTCAATTACCACATGACTCTGGATCTCAGTGCCCACAGAAATGGAAGCAGAGTGAGGTGGACCTGACACTCCTTGGCATCCTGCAACATGATGAACACACTGAACACATTGTCCAGCAATGCTAGTTCTTTCCTGCCCACAGGGGAAGATCTGAGGAGCCCCAGGTTCCAGACTGGCATTCTGCCCACAGCTCTGGGGTCAGCACTGCTTCACACTTCAAGGAGGGTTTGTGGTTGTTGGAATTTACCCCTCACTTTCTACAGATAAAGCATCTCTTAACTGACATGGAAATGAGCTTCCATTCCTTCTGTATTACTCTCATAAGAGATCTGGTGACAGGACTGGATTCTTACTAATTCTCAGGTGGGCAGTCTGTTCTCGGCACCATGCCAGCAATCCCAAATGAGCTAGAAAAGTCACCATCGCCCGTTTCAAATATTCAGCATGGCATGATACTGGGATAGCAAAGACTCTGGCTCCCTGACTGATGGTGGAGATCTGTTCTGGGGATTTTGGAATGCTGGTTCCCTAGCCAAGGAGCACAACAATTCAGGAATGTAGTGGCTGTTTTTAGTGGCTCATGCATTTAAGCATCAGGCTTGCTTGTCCCTATATCAACTCTAAATTTGCTTTAGTTGCCTAACTCTGAAAATGAAAACATTCTGTGCATTTCTCTATTCATCATATTATATTTGGTCTGCTTTTCAACCAGGAGATAAAAATTTCTCCCAAACAGATTGTTAGCCTCTTGCCTGCCTTATGGTTGAATCTCAAGGATGGAAGTAGTCTTCATTTACTCCCTTACTTATTCAAAATGTATCTGTAAAATATTTATGTACCAAATGCTAAAGAAGAGGCCATAAAAGCTAGAAAGGGCCTTAAGAAGTCACTTCTTTAGAAGGGTACAAGAAAGATGCTTATTATTTTATATTTCTAGGAAAAGCCTGGCATGGTGACACATGCTTGTAATCCCAATACTCGGAAGACTGAGACAGGAGGATCACAGGTTCAAGTCCAGACTCAACAACTTAGCAAGACCCTCGGGATCATAGCAAGACCCTGTGACAAAATAAAAAATAAAAAGGGCTAGGTGTTTGGCACAGTGGTAGAATGCTCCTGGGTTCAATCTTGAGCAAGAAAACAAAATTACTTTTTCTAGAAAAAAAATAAATTCTACAATCTCTTGAAAAACTGCTCTAAAATTGAATCCCACAAAAATTGAGAAATTCTGTCAATGTTCCAAAATTGTTCTTCATGCAAGTTCTGCCTCATTGGCTTGAATGAATATGACAGCTTTAAAATAATTTGTAGAACAATCGTGCGTACTCATTGTTAATGAATTGCCAGTGCCTCTTCCCATATAACTAAAATCCGTCTAGAACATTTTTGTCTTTACCTATGGGATCATTGTCCTATTCTTTTAGTTGGATTAGCTATTCTTACTCAACAAATATTCATTGAATTGTTAGAGAAAGCTTCAGAGAAGATGAATAACTGAACTGCATCCTTAAAGAACAGGTAGTCTACCTAAGGATACCTACCTGTATCCTTAGGTAAGACAGGAAATCGCATTCTAGGAGAGCGATCAACATAAGCAGAGACATGGAAGTAGTACAAATTAATAAATTTAGTGAGGGTAGGCTGAGGTGCTAGATGGAAGGAAAGAGACACATTAGAACTCTGCGATAATCCAGTTCCACCCTGGACAGTGTTCACTTTCTTCCAGGAAGACAGGATGAAAACTGTCTTCTCTGTGGAATTCTCCTGAGGACTTTTAAGATTTTAGGGTTTTTTTGTCAAGGATATTTTAATTGTATGTAATAAAAACCAATTTGAATTAGCTTAAGCAAAAAAGGAAAATTTATTATAAAGAATCAAGAGGCTGGGGATGTAGCTCAGGGGTAGAGTACATACTTAGCATGCGCAAGGCCCTGCACTGAATCCCCAGCACTGAAAAAGATAATAATAGCAATCAGGAGTATTACAGAGAGCCTGAAGGCAGGATAGCCAAAGGGCTTCACAAGAAATGGAAACAGAAAGTAGCTTTGTGCCTCTTTCCTCTCCCCCCCGTCCCCCCCCTCTCCTGCCTGAACAACTGACTTCTACTTTTCTCTCTACAATCGCTTCTCAGCTTCTCCATGCACCTGGTTGCCCCATAGCTCCTGACCATACAAACCCCTAGACCCAGGAAAGAGTAAGTAGGATCACCAAAATCCACTTCCAGTCATCAGGAAAAACAATCCTGTTGGCCCATATGGGGTCAGATCTCCAGCCTAGTTCACCAACTGTGACCCAAGCAGGATTAAGTAACGCAAAAGCAGCTCTGCACACCCAGTTGCAGATGGGTGGGCTCATTCTCAGAGAACACGTGGCTAAGACCACAAACACCAGATGGAAACACTCATGTGTGAATTTTCCTGAAAAGAAGACTAAAGAGGATGCACTCTTCCAATTAAATGTTCCATTTACCTTGGCAAAGAAGTCTGGGTGGGCAGAATGCCTGTGTGAGACTCGATGAAGGACAAACCAAACATCAGAGCCAAGGGGCCCCAAACCATGAGGAGCAGTGGAAGGAGCTGAGGCTGCTCCTTCTGAACAGCAAATAGTTCGAGAAGATCTGCTGCTGATGCCACCCTTTAATTGCCTGCTGGGCTGTTTTGAAGCCAGATGAGTTTCAAGAGTAAGATCAGGGACAGATCAGGGACAGAACAGTCTGAAAAAAATGGCATGACAGCCTTGGCATTAGTGAATTTTCTATCAAGCAAAAGTTTTTAAAATTGTGGAAACAGGCATTTTATGTGATGCTTATATCCAATGGGAGATTAATTAGATGCCTGTATTTACATGTGGACAGTAATTAGATGGCCTTCCATCCTCACATTCTCTAACTTTTCTAATCAGTTTTGTCAGTCAGCTTTATGTTGCTATAATAAAATACCTGAGATAATCAACTTATAAGGAGAAAGGTTTATTTTGGCTCACAGTTTCAGAGATTTCAGTCCATGGTTGGTTGACTCCCTTGCTCTGGGCCTGTAGTGAGGTAGAACATCACGGTGGGGGAGTACTTGGTGGAACGAAGCTATTCACCTCATGGTGGCCAGGAAGCAAAGAGAGAGAGAAAGGAAGAGGCTGGGGTTCCAATATCCCTTCAAGGGTACACCCCCAGTGACTTAACTTCCTCCAACTAGGTCCCACCTCTGAAAGTTTCCACGATCTCTTAAGAGCGCCACAGGCTAGTGACCAAGGCTTTAGTATGTGGGCCTTTGGAAGACATTTAAAACCCAAACCATAACACCAGTAAATACATAAGAATCTTTCAACAATAGGCACTCAAAAAGGGTTCTCTACAGAGGCAGAGGATCTGGGCAACACAGTGTGGTTCAACATTTCTCCAAAACACCTTCATGAAACATTAGTGCCTTTGGGACATTCATAGATAATCTACAAACACAGGGCTTCACTGTCAAATAAAATGCTAGTTAAATAAAGCAAAATAGGCTTATTTATGGGAAGATGTCTTTAATAAGCTTTAGTAAGTTAATGTTTATTATGAATCTCCAATAAGTGAAATACACTAAAGAACTAGGCATGGTGGCGCACGCTTAGTTTGGGAGGCTGAGACAGGAGGATCGCAGGTTCACTGCCAGCTTCAGCTACTTAGTGAGACCCTCCACAACTTAGTGAGACCCTGTTTCAAAATAAAGAATAAAAAATAGGGCTGGGGTGTAGCTCGGAGGTAGAATGCCCCTGGGTTCAATCCCCAGTACCACCAAAAAAAAAAAAAAGAGAGAGAGAGAGAGAGAGAGAGAGAGAGAGAGAAGAAAAAGAAAATACACCAAAGAATGTTTCCCAAATTTATCTGACCATGATGAAGATTTAATGACACCACAAAGGGAACTAAATCTCATGAAATAAGATTTTGGGAAATATGGGTCTGGCTCTGTTGCCATGATTCTCTGCCTCCTTGGAATCCCATACCCTTTTAAAACTGAACAAAAGCTATTGAACTAATAATGAAAAATGAATGTGCATAAATGCACACCAAATTTTGCATATAACTTGAGGGAGGCAGAGCACAGGCTACACTGATTCATCCATAGATTTTCAGGTTTTCCTGGACTCTAAATAATAAATCCCTATCCTAAATGATCTAAATTTCTAAATAAGCCGGGCGTGGTGGCGCACACTTGTAATCCCAGTACTTTGGGAGGCGGAGACTGGAGGATCCGGGTTCGCAGCCAGCCTCAGCTCCCTCACTCTCTCTCCCTGTCTCTCTCTCTCTCTCTCTCTCTCTCTCTCTCTCTCTCTCTCCTTAGTGAGGCCCTCCACAACTTCGTGAGACCCGGTTTCAAAATAAAGTATAAAAAATAGGGCTGGGGGTGTAGCGTGGAGGTAGAAGGCCCCTGCGTTCAAACCCCGGTACCGCAAAAAAAAAAATTTCTAAATAATTTTTTCTTCCTTTTTAGAGCCCCAAAGTGTCATAAAATGAGACACAGCTCTTCGGTGTGTTGCTTATGTGAGTTGTGCACAGTTCTCTCTGGCTATACCTTAGAGCTATCCTTGGGTGTGTACTACCTGAAAGATACTGTAGTTCCTGCTACTTTGGGGACATCTTCCAGTTTATCTTCCTTCAGCTGGATTCTCACACAATGTTAAGAAGATAGTTGAAGGAGGTTTCACATTACTTTCGAGGTAGGTTTAAGTCTTTTCCAACATAAAAAATCCGAATAACTAAATATGAATGTTATTCTTATTACATTATTCAGATGTTCAGAAAATATAACTAATTATAAAAAATGATCTTGGTGGAGGCAAGGCCCTTCCTCATTTTTTTTAAAAAGGTGCAAAGACCCAGTCCTTTGTCACCAGGAAAATGAAACATTTGTGAACAGTATAAAATAAACAAGTGAAAATGCAAGGGGCAACCAGTTCAGATTAAATGAGTTTTCTAAATCAGAAAAGGTTATAAAATTGCACAGATAAAAAGAACACACTTATCATTTCTAAATTACTTCAGTCCTATAAAAAAGGAAGTCTTAAAATGGTCATTAAAAAGGGCTAACTCCAGTGCAAGCATGTGGAAGCCAGATAGATCACTTCGTATGCATCTGTCATTAATTTTATAATTGAAGTTTATGAATATCCAGTTGAAAAACAAATGGCTTATATCAATGGAAATGATTTAGTTTTTATTTTTATCAAAGTTAGTACATGTTAATAATTCTTTTTCAGAGTAATAGTTGTTTGCACATTATAAGCACATGTCTTGTGCTTTCCTTATAAGGACATCCGATGGAAAATTTTTTTTTCTCCTTGGCCCCCTTAGAGTCAGCATATTTCCGTTTGTATGAGAAGAAAGTAGTCATTTGAAGTCTATGGAGAAATGTCTGTTTGACTAACAGATGTCTATGCTGGAGTAAGCAGGAAGTCTTACAGTTCCTTCCCAACACAAAGGCCCTCTCATGATAAAAGAAAAGACCAAACAGCTTGGGGATAAATAAGGCAATTTCTATTCCAACAAACATCTGGCCAAAGCCAGCCAGGAAGGTGGAACCAAGAAAATCTCTACTATTTCATAATTAAGTGCATTTTTTCTTTCTTTTACCCCTTTCCTACCCTTTCAGCAATCATTCTCAACATCTTTGAAACTCAGTCAAAATATTGTTTTATTTGTTCCACCACCAATGTTCTATTCTAGAATGCCTCACAGCCAACCTCTAGCTGTATGTTTGCTCAGAAAAGGATGAACTCTGTGAGCTACAGGTGAATTTAAACTCCAGTTTAGTCATTGATATTTACTGGATACCACTGTATATCATTCACTGTGCTAGGCATTCTAGATACAGGGGTGTGAATGCTGAGCATCCCTTATCAGTAAAGACAGCCAATAAATACGTAAGCAAAGAGGTGAGCAAGTTAATTTTAGAAACTAAAAAAATAAAATAAGGTGAAATGATAGAAGATGGAAAGAAGGCTAGAGTAGGCAATGTGTGGAGGTGATGTGGGCAGAGGCAAGACTGCCAAGGAGCAGCCTGCCTTCTATAGGCCTCAGGCAGAGTGTTTCAGAAGGAGAACACAACAAGTACCAAGGCCCTGGACTGCTGAAAAGTTTGGTCTGTTCAAACAACAGGATGAATGCCCAAGTGACCAAGTCATAATGAACAAGGAGGAAGTGAAGGAGATGAATCAAGGAGAAGGACAAATGTAAAAAAGGGAAAAAGACTACTGTAGCCCTAAATGTAGCCAAATGATATGCAACGTATTAGCTGAGGGAACAGAGTAATTGCCCAGAAGGTAGTACAAATCTTACTGTTGTCACCTAGAAATAATGCAAGCTTACAATAGTGGGTTCCTAAGTAAATGTTCCAGAAATGGACTTCTTTGTAACCCAGTGCAGACTAGACCTATCTCCATCAGCAGGTACTGTCTTCCTTTCTAGAGGTAATTGTTCAGAAAGTGGTTTCCTCCATTCCTTTTCTCAGGTAGCAAGTGCCCATTCATCCATCACCTCCTTTGCACCCTGGAACCTGGGTGTTCCATATCACCAGAGCGATAAGGAAAAGCAAGCTCTGGCCTTGAAGGATTGTTCTGGAAGTCCGCCAGACCACTGGATTGTTTCCCAGTGTTCTGCAAAATGATCACATTGTTTCTAGGTACAGCTAACATGGATTATATCAGAGTACTGGTTCATACTAGATGAATTAATGAATTTTGACACCATACTTCAGGTTACTGTCTTTTGCTAACCTGTTTGTAGCCTCTGAAAATCTGGCATTCCCCTCCTCCACATTAGCCCAGGCTCTAATTCCACTCCAAGTGGTTTTCACCAGAGGGAAGAAAAGATGCCAAGTAAGTAAAGAATGAAGAGGGGGATTTTCACTAAGGAAACTTCTATAGTTTCAGCAGAACATATATATTTATATATAAATATAAGTACAAGGCATGGAACCTGAGCAACATAGTCTAGTTCAACAGCCTAGAACTACTTTAATAGTCTAGTTCAAAAAAATATATATACATATATGTGATTTATTATATATGATTTACAGGGCTTTAAAAGTGTTTTTTTCTAATGTCATTGTGTGTAAGTCCAGCTTTCCTTATCCAACTAGCAAGAAGAGGATTTTCTCCATTCCTTATTGGTATGTTTTATTACATGTCTATATCATACTCCTCTCCATTCTTTAGTTTTTTTGTTTGTTTGTTTGTTATTTGCAATTCTGGGGAGGAACCACAGGGCCTTAGGCTAGGCAAACACTCTACCACTGGGCTACACCCTCAGCCTTCATTTCCCTTCTTATCTGCAGCTGTTTCTGTTCCATTGTTTGTTTTCATCTATGTTATTCATTTTAAGTAAATAATAAGCCGGGCGTGGTGGCGCACACTTGTAATCCCAGTACTTTGGGAGGCGGAGACCGGAGGATCCCGGTTCGCGGCCAGCCTCAGCTGGCCTCAGAGAGAGAGGAGAGAGAGAGAAAGAGAGAGAGAGGAGAGAGATAGATCGATCGATCGATCGTGCGCGCGCGCATGCGCGCTGAGGTTGGCCACAAACCCGGATCCTCCGGTCTCCGCCTACCAAAGTACTGGGATTACAAGCGTGCGCCACCACGCCCAGCTAGAATGTAAGTTTTATGGTCTTCCAATTCACTCTTTGTCATTAGATTTTCTCCTTTCTCCACAAAGGGGCAATAAAATAGACACTGACACAACTCCTATGATGTCACATTATCATATTTATATAATATGTACATGCATTTGTGTATATATGCACACTCACACATATACACACCATTATCCACTCCCACATACATAAGGAGATTCAAATGATATCTGAGGTAGCCCTACCAATTTTTTAAGTATGCAGACATACTTGAATATAGTTGAAATATAAGTAGCTATTGATTTAGGTCTTGCATTAATTTCCAAATTTCTATTTTTTAAAAAATATCAGCATCTTTAGCCGGGCGTAGTGGCGCACACTTGTAATCCCAGTACTTTGGGAGGCAGAGACCGGAGGATC